>JAKXYG010001238.1:0-29518 GCA_025895645.1 Cardicola forsteri | reverse complement strand
TAAGCATTACTCAAATCCTCAGGATCAACCCAAAAGCTCATCATCATCATAATACTTCAAATTGACTAGTTACAGATCCAAATGGAGAAAACTGACCAGAAACCGCGAGCCCTTAGAATAGCAATACCACCCCACCCACATTATCGTTACACTGCGCACCGATAAACCCAACCTCGCTCAAAACACACATCACCAAAGATCAATAAAATTGTATTCAATAAAAAAGTGAAATTCCAAGCATATTCTATCACAATAAATATTCATCTTATCTACAAAGTTTTTTTTCAAAAAAACACATTGGAAAACAAATAAATGAACCAACCAACCAACCAAAACATTTAAACTACTTTTTACAATTTACAAATTTTTCAAAAACAAAATTGCCTTGTGCATGGAGTGCGCTATCTACGTATTGCCAAAATACGATCCTTGAAACGTACGTTGACCTTGACGACCGCATTCCTTATTGGTTACAAAATGTTGCGTCGAAGCTGTTTGAATGCTAGCATCGCTCGTTTCCAACATGACCCTGTTTTGACTTTTCGTCAAGTCGGAGAACAGGGACAGAATGTAAGCAAGTACGGATGAATTGTCAGTACTGTCGTTGATACCAAGCAAATCCTGCATGCCCTTCAACAGGGTCGGATTCGACTTGAGTGCATCGATGATGGAATCCTTGAATTGGCCAATTCCTGAGTCGGGCAATTTGGACAGAACGTCGTTCAGTTGAACTTTGAGTTTGTCGTCGATGGAATAACTGGCGTTGTGCGAACAATTCAACGGCGGCAGTAGTGGTGGCGCTGGTGGAGGAAGTCGCTGGGGATTGGACGAATCCAACGCCGACTGGGATGTCGTCGATTTGTTGGGACCATTCGACAAATTGCTTTCTGATTTGACAGCAGTGGAAGGAAGGACTAGAGAAAATCAATCGATTTTAACAATTCTACCCAATTTACCAGAAACTTTCGAACTAGACGACACATTTTCGTTGGTGCCAACTTTTTGGGCTTTGCGTTCTTGTTCGTGGCGCAACATACGACGTCTTTTCTTGCTCCACATTTCGTGACAATCCTGATCTGCGGGAAGTCTAAAAATGGAAGCGGATTAGGTGTGCAACGATTCAACATACGTGGGAGGAGGAATTTTGGCAATGTCGACATCGCGGAGCCAAGAAGAATCGAGAGCTTGGCGTGCGTTACATCGTCGTTTGGGATCCAATTGTAGCATGTTGTCCAGCAAATCCAAAGCCTGACTAGGTATACTAAATTGGGTTGATAACATTAGGAGTCAACAAAAATAACGTACATTCGGTATTCTTCGCGAAGCCTTCGTCTATACATGCGTTTGGGCTTGAATGTTGCATAGAAAGGAAGTTTTTCTACATTGGGCCAAATGGCCGGATCGGGAAAGCCACAAATTCGCGAAATAACTTCCAGCTGTTCAATTTCCTCGTTGGCTTGAAACATGGGCCGACGAGTAAACATTTCGCCCAAAATACACCTACAAAAAGGTAACATACGCGACAGTCGTGCACACGACTAGACTTACCCACAAGACCATATATCGACCACCGGTCCGTAGCGCTCTTCGCCTAGTAACAATTCGGGCGGTCGATACCACAATGTAATAACTTTGTTCGTATAGGGACGCTCCTTATTGTCAGCAATGTACAAGCGAGCAAGCCCAAAATCAGCCAACTTTAATTGTCCTCTGTCAAAATTAGTCAATATATTTGGGGAAACAAATAATGACAATACCTGTTGTTTACCAATATGTTGGAACATTTGATATCGCGGTGGAGAAAATGCTTTTCGTGACAATAATTCAAAGCTTTCAACAATTGCTTCATCAGTGAAGCAATGTGTTGTTCGGAAAACGTTACCAAGCCGGATTCCAATATACCGTACAAATCGTGATCCATATAGTCAAAAACGAGAAAGAATGCACCTTAACAAATGGGGGAGGGAAATGTGCATACCTTTGTCTTTTTTAAAATCAACAGGATCATCTTTGTCGGTAACAATTTCGCACAAATTCACAATGTTCGGATGTCTAAGTTGGCGCAATATTTTAATTTCTCGGACAGCAGTGATGGGAAAGCCTTCTCGTTCGTTTTCCAAGCGAACTTTCTTCAAAGCTTTAATTTCGCCTTTAAAGTGGGTAGCCAAAAAAAACAATGAAAAATATGAAAACAAACCACTAATTCTGTCGCGAGCTTTGTAAACATGTCCATAAGTTCCTTCGCCAATTTGGACAAGAGAATCGAATGCCGTCACCGAACGTTCACCCCACGTTTTGTTATTTCGTGAAGTACCACGAAGAGAGCATATTCTAACAATTGAGAAAAAAACCAATTAATTAATAATTTAACGCAACGCATATGCATTAAATACATTTCACTAATATCATTTTCTTGTTTTCAACATTTATATGGCATATAAAACAATCGATGGCTTGATAAGTGTAGAAACGTAGAAGAATAAAAACTTTTCTTGGATGGTAGACGGTATTCTTGTGAAATTACCACTGCTTGCAAAGACTGAAGAAGTCGCCTGATATTTTGTCAGAGTTATCTCCCTTAACCTAACGACTACATATGGTATACGTATACCAATTCTCGATATCTTTATACACAAGCAAAGATATCTACGAGAAAAGCGAAGCAAGATCATTGCGTGTAGAATTTCGAAAAAGTTATGAGGAGGATGAACAAAGACACTGGAATTCTGTAGCAAATAAGCTAGAAGTTTCTGCTCGTCATAATGACAGTGGCAAAGTATACGATAAATTGGTTCGTCTGGCATCTCAAACGAAGACTGGTTACGTCACTCTAATCAGACTTTAAACTATCCTGAAATCAGAACAGGATGGCTGCAAAATCAATCCATTCTTGACACAGTTCTTTCGGAAATTTATCCAATCTCTGTAGAACCTCCAATCGTCGATGGTATTATGTGCATCTGCAGTAAACTCAAATCTAGGAAAGCCGCCGAATTCGACGTTAAAACTTGTGAATCTCCTACGTGCTCTGTACAAGAACTTGACTGCTCCGATCTGCATTTGCAACAAATCTACTACAAAGCCTTTCGAAATTTGATGTGATGTCCGTCAAGGCTATGTAGCTGCTCCGCTTTTGTTCGACTATGCAATCGGTGCTATATTTGCCAAGATTTCTGGACAAATGAAAGGCATCTATGTTGGTACAAAAGCCATCACCGACTTAGAATACGCTGACAACGCCATTCTTCTAGCTTAAAATGCAGATCAGCTGCAGCATGCATTGGATTTTCTTGTGAAAGTTTCCGGTAAATATGGTCTAAAGATCAGTCCCAAAAAGTCAGTCATCTTGACGGCACAGGCTCCTGATGCGAGAATTGGATTAAATGATATTGTACTTCCTAATGAAAGAAATTTACATATCTGAGCTGTTTAATTTCTTCTGAATAAAGTAAATCGTCGAACTTGTTTGGTTGCTACAGCGTTTGGAAAACTTGCCAATCCACTATGGAGACGGAAAACTATCAATCCAAAGATAAAAATTGGCTCTTCATTAGTCCGCACAGTGTTTCTGTATGCAGATAAAACCTGGACATTTACATAAAGCTCAAGATTTCTCGGATACATTTGGCACAATATTCACTTCGCATCATCAAGAGATTAAATTTTAAAAATCACCAACTTCCAATTTCGAGATGACCTTCAATCTCACGATTTTTCCATCATTATTATCGCGACAACGGAGATTGCGCCTTCTCTGTAAAAATCCTGATGCAATCTCACGTACCGTAACCTTGGCTTGTCCAAATGCCGATTGAAAGAAGAGGAAAGGTAGTCAGAAACGTACTTGATTGGATGCTGTCCGGGACGATTTTGGTTGGAATCTTATCTTGAAAACAATGGCTAAGTCAATTAACTGACATATACCTACATGCCTCCGAAAACTGTAAACAATGGAGATTATTTAAGATGCTATGGGAACTTGGAATTAATAAAGATATGGCTTTGCCGCTAACTTTTGTTGTTGTACCGCAAAAAAATACAACAAAAATGATTACTTATTAATGAAAATGTATTCCACAATAGAAAAAATTGTACTTTCATAAAACGTTATGCAACTTAAGCAGCTTAACCTATAACATTTTTAATTGCATGCATTTAAAAATAAAAAACTAATATAAATTAACTTTAGCCATTTTATACAACATTTATAGTAACTTAATTTTTTTCAAATTTTAATTAAATTACTTGGGTCGTTGTAAAATGCGAGGCTGACGAACAACAGTGGAATTTAAACTTCGATTTTGAATTTTCGGAGATTGTTGTGCTACCATAACGTCCAAATTAGAACCATCAAAACCTGGAGGCAGCGGAAGATCTACAATTGAAAGCTTTTTATTTTGTTCGTCTCTAAAAACAAGCAATTACAAAAATTACAACATACACGTTATTTATAATATTCTCTCGTCTTGAAGTACTATTTGAATATTTCATGTGCGGAACATCCCGCTCTGACACTACTACAGGTACGCTGTGCGCTAATGGTAGTTCGGATTTCGGAGTTTTAATTTTTAAACTGGAAGAAACAATAGGTTCTGTAGGTAGTGTAATTTCGTCAAGTGGAATATTCGATGTTAATTGGGGACAAGTGACCACTTTCTCTTTAACATGGTCAGGAACTAATGATAATGGATCTGTACATTCATCAACTGCGTCAGTGTCATCCTTGCAACGATCACGAGGTACTTGAGATTTTAAAATTTTTTCTTTGAATTGCTGATGCTTAGATAATTCTGACATCAAACTTGATTGAAATGTAAATGCAGAAATATTACTGCATTTTGGAGAAGGACGCCTCTGATAATTATCAGTAAAATCTCTTGTGTCTCGACTACGACTACGTGAACTTCTTCTATGTTTTTTCTTCCTGTAAATGTTAAATATGCATAAAAATAAAATACATACCTTTTCAAGTAATTACTCGAAGATAATTCCGGAGACAACTCATCCGACCGTCTGTGTTTGTATCCATGCCTAGAAATTGACGTTGAATCGTAATATTCTTTCGAACGATGCGAACGCTTTTTACTTTTCCTAGAATAACCATCCCGGTGGCTACAAGATTCACTTGGTTCAGTCGAATATTCATAATTACGGGATAAAAGACTACTTATATATATATAATACAAAATCTTACCGATCATCGTACGCGTTATACTTATATGATTTAGGCCTAAAAATTAATAAAATTACTACTAAAATACAAAACGTACATTACAGTAAATTAAAGATTATACTATGTACAACGTAAACACGTGTTTCAAAAAGAACGCTTATCTGTTTAAAATAATTCAACATGTGAATAATAATATTGTATAAATATTTTAAAATATTAATTTACAAAAATGCAAAATAAAATATTAATTTATATGTAAATACAATTTAAAACAAAATTTACCTTTGTATTGACCTCAAACTGCACGTAGTGAATTAGAACGAGTGGGTATAAAAAAGTTTGAAGACTAAGATAAGATTACATCAAAGTTGCAACTCCTTTAAAGGGAAAAGATTTAAATATTAAAGTTTAAAGTTACACACCGTTTGTTTTAAAACCTTTAATTAACTTGGTAGCATTTTTTAAACTTAAACTAAAATAATTTTTTTTTTGTTAAAATAGGGGATGTGATTTGAAAGCAGTATTTTAAATAAGATTGAATAAAATTTGAGTAAAGATTTTGAAAAGAAGCTGCAGTTAAATAAAGGTTTTTTTGAAGAACTTGATTAAAGAAAACATTTTTAGCAGCCCAGGTACAGTCTTTACTAAAATAAAGAAAAAAGGTAACTTTAAAATTATTAATTGAAACGTCCGGAAGATTTGAACGCTATTTGGATCCCGCGAAGGTAAAACTTATTCGAAAAAGCTTTGCCAAAATTAAAATGATAGCATTTATCAGGATTGAGATAAAGAGCATTTTTCACTGACTAGTTAAAAATATTATTAATGTATTCCAAAAAATTAAAAAGATCTGTATACCAAAGTTTTAAATTATCAGCATAAAATATGACAATAGGCTTAATACATGAATGTACATCACTAACAAAGATTAGAAAGAATAGTGAACTTAGGACGGATCTTGAGAGACCTCAGATAAACATATTAAAGGGTCTGACATTGAGTTTCTTATTTTAACTTTAAAAGATCGATTAGTAAGGAAATCAACTAACTAATCAATTAAAGGAAGGCAATGTCAATTTCAGATAGTTTAAGAATAATTAAGAAATGAAAAACTTTATCAAAAACCTTGGAAAAATCAAAAAATATTTGATTTTAGAAGAGAAGTAATTAAGTCAGTAAATTAAAAGATGTTAGTAAAACAATAAATTTTGGAAAAAAACCCGTGTTGTACTACAAGTAGGAGTTGTGTTTATTGACATAACTATAAAAATTTAGCTTAAGAATTTTTTTAAAAGTTTTACTAAACTGATGAGAAGCTAGAAACTGTTTTAAAAATAGGTATAATGTAAACACATTTCCATAAACAAGGCAATTTCTTAAATTTAATAAAAAGATTGAATATAAGTTAAAAATAATGCCAGTACATTAAAAAATTCCTTTAGAATAATGAGGTAAATGCAAGTGGCACCTGGTTTAAAGGATTTCAAGCAGTTTAAGTACTTAATTACTAATACCTTTGTGATTATACGTAAATACAATTTATTACATAATAAACCTTTGATTTGCCTTATTTTGAACGTCTAGTGGGATGTTACTTCAAAACTTTTATTTTTATTTTTTGAAGGTTACTACAATGTTTTTGTAGTGGAATAAAAAATTCCTTTATTATTACTTAAAATTTTTACTTATTCTGTACATTTTAATATAATCCATTTCAATGTTTTTATTCGATTTTACCTTTATTTCTAAATCTTTTTTGTAATCAAAATTCTATATCGTTTTCTGTTTTTTTAAAAAGCGTTAACAAACCTGAAACTTTAAAAAGTGAAGTTTGTCATATTATTATTATTAATAATAATAATAATAATAATAATAATAATTTTTAATGTTTTATATATAGATTGTATATATATATATATATATATATATATATATATCTAAATAATAAAATTTTTTTCAATAATTTTATACATTTCAAACTAACAGAAGTAACTAAAGTGATAACGTTGTAACTGGGCGAATATAAATTTGTTTTACGACCGATATTAAATGTGAAACCTTGCTTGGTTTTGCCAAAAATCAATTTACTAAAAATTAAAAAAATGAATTTGAACAGTAAAAACTCATTTAAAAGTAAACAAAATAATAATAAATAATAAATCTAACAATTGTGCAAATATTATGATAGAAAACTAAAATTAAGTTCTTACTTTTAAATCATACAATAACTAAGTAATTAAATTTTTAAATTTAAGTTAAAAGCACTTTTCTATTTTATTAATACTATTTCAAATATTTTACGGGAAACAGCAGTAAAAATTTGACCTAAGCCGAACGTGCCCACGTTCGCACACTACACAATAAACATATAATAAATAATTTTCTAATAGTTTATTAGACTGTAAAAAACTTAAATTTCTAGTCTACATTTCAAAATACGTTTTTTATCATACAATTATTAAAAATCAATTTTTTATTAAAATAGTTTTGTAATCAATTGAACAAATCTGTATATCTATCAATTTAAAATTTATTAAAAATAATATTTTAGATGCACATAACCAATTAATTGAGTAATTAAATTCAAATTAATTTACAAATATGCGTTACACAGCCAGTATCTGAAAAGTATTGCAAATTCCAAGAATTAACTAGATTTTGCCATTTCAACTAACAGCTTTTTTAAATATTAAAAATTAAACAGAACTTCTTAAAAATAATTACATAAATCAAGATACGAGATGAGGCTCGCGTGACGCTTCACGTTATCTTAAACCTTATCTTTTTTAATTATTTGTTTTTGTATTATAATACAAAATCTATTTTATTACCTGTTCTTACAATTGTTTTTTTTTTGCATTCACTAGTTGTAATTATTAACCTAATCCATTCCATTATATTTATCTCAATATTGAAATTATTTCTAGTATTTTTTCTCTTACCCCACATTCGATTTCTTAATTCCCCTTCCCCAATAACTGATCGAGAATAGAACCAAGCATCAAAGGACGTTGAGTCTACCAAACTCGTACAACCCCAAAACTAAACAATTTTTTGTTGTAAAGATGATAACGTATTGCTTTTCTTAAAAATTAAAATTAGAATAACTTAGTTTTTTATTGGGTAACGGTTTTATCAAAAATTGTTATAGCTAGTAGAAACATGTTTGACTGTAAACCCACGATATTACTTCAATCACTTCTGCTGTTCTGTCATATACACACTTTACATAGTCTATTTGTAAAAGGTATTATGTTGGAATAATTTTTAAATACACACTACCATCCTCTATTTTTTCAATTTTCACAAAAAATTTTTCGCCAGTAAACCCCTCCATTTGGTGCCGGCGGTGGGAATAATACATAAACCAACCCAAGTTCGAGCGCTGTACCGCTAGATCACCCCGGCACACTAAATGAACAAGGTTTGATTAAAGTTGAAAAAACCATACATTCATGTAAAAAAATATTAATCAATCATTTTTTATTTGAAATCAGACTAACAATCATTGTATCAAAAAAATAATAAAAAAGAGTAAAAAATATTTTTCTCAAAATGAATTGGCCAAAATAAAGTAAACATACAAAGTCAAGCGTAATTGAGCAACAAAATAATTTCGATAAAAACTATTGTACAATATTCAAAAATAATTCATTTTATTCTAATAAAACAAAATCAGATCATTGCAAATGTATAAAAATATATTTACAATAAATATAACCAAAACTTTGAACATCGCTTAGCGTATATATATATATATATATATATATATATATAATTTATATATATATATATATATATATATATATATAATTTTCACTTCTTTCCGCAACACTTGGATTTCGTTTTCGACCTGATGTGAACGTCAGAAACGGGACGCAGCTGAACGACTGTCAATTGAGCTTGCTTGCGCTTCAGCATTTTATCTTTTCTAATAGCCATAGCACTTTTGACAATTTTGTCAAACATCTGGAAGAAACAAAAAAAGAAATTTTAGCAAACATTCTACTGATCGGAACATGCAATTCAGCCCCCAGCATTGACACACAAACAAAATCTCTTATTGGTCAACAATTGACATACGGGTAATGTTATATACTAGCCAGGTCAAGAAATACTTTTCCGTAGACAAATGCACCAACGCGCCCTACATTACATACAATGATGGATGATTAAACCAACCAAGGGAAAAAGTTGCGAAGAAAGGGGAAATGATAAAACCAACCAAAGGAAAAAGAATTTTTAAAAATCCTATTGGTCAGCCTCCGTGAGTGAGTGTGAGTCATGTTGGTGCATTCTTCTATCAAAAGAAGATTGTTTGACCTTAAAATGTATATAAGGTGGAAAAATCAATATTTACATAGCACTATACGATTTGTATTGTCATTGTGCAAATTTGGTCACACTTTTTAAAACTGCCGAGTAATCACACACTTACAAAAGGTTGTCTAGCTGTTATTGGTTCCTTTCTTCGCAACTTTTTCCTTTGGTTGCTACCATAAAACCAACTAAGGGAAAAAGTTGCGAAGAAAGGAACCAATAACAGCTAGACAACCTTTCGTAAGTGTGTGATCACTCGTAAATTGGAGATAGGAAAATTTCTAAATGTAACCAAATTTGCAAGATGACTCATTACAAATCGTATAGTACTAGCTAAATTTATTTTTTTTCAAGGTCAATGCAAATAATTTTTGCCACCCAATAATCTTTTTGGTAAAAATTAAACCAATGAAAATGAAGTAAGAAGTGGATAAAAAAGTTTTGTAACTGGACAACCTCTCACCCCCTACGTTAAACGTTGGCCAATGGCAATTTTTTTGTATCATGTTTGAGGCTGACCAAGTGCTGTGGAAAGATCGACTCAATGGCTCGATAAACGCAACAAATTTAGAAGAATAACAAAGTTTCTTTTAATGGCGCCACTGCTCACAAAAACTGATAAAACCACCTAATTTTTTGTTATATATACCTTAAGATACCTTTTAAGCATTCTGAGTGTGTGCTTACACCTATCTACCAAGGCAAAATACTTTTTATACAAACTATATATATATATATATATATATATATATACATTCAAAAATGAATGTTTTAGGATGCTAATAATCCCGTTGACTTGAGTAATGCTTATAAAGTCGCAATTTCTAACAATGGTGATAATCCTGACTGTTCTTATACCACGTGGTGCATCTTGGACAAGATCCCATACCCATTTGGACTATTAACAGCATCGACTGAATGCACAGCGGTATAACTGGGCATCAGTCAAGGAACCTCTATTATTTTTCTACGTTTGTTAAGCTTATCAAACCATCGAAGTCGATCGTTTAATGTGCCGTACAAATATGGAAAAATAATGAAGAGGTGACTACGTCAAAAATAAATGTAAAATAAACACTCATGCTAATGATCCTGAGGATTTGAGTAATAATTATAAAGTGGCGATTTCTAATGATGGTGATATTCCTGACTGTTCGTCCTCCATGTGGTGCTTCGTGTACTAGGATGCTGAAAGGCATCTAGACTAATAACAGCAGGGACCGAATGCACAGCGGTATAACTGGACTTCCGCTTTGGCGGGTGGGTTCAAGCCGTTGGACTAAGGGAGATAACTCTGACAAACATCAGGCGTCCTCGTCAATCTTTGCGAACAGTGGCGACGGCACAAGGATGCTGTCTATCATCCAGAAACTTCGTTTTTATATATATATATATATATATATATATATATATATATATATATATGGGATGCTAATGATCCTGAGGATTTGAGTAATGCTTATAAAGTCTCCATTTCCAATGATGGTGATATTCCTGACTGTTAGTCCTCCACGTGGTGCATCCTGGACTAGGTGCCTATAGGAATCTAGACTAATAACAGCGGGGTCCGAGTGCACAGCGGTATAACTGGGCTTCCGCTACGGCGGGTGGGTGCGAACATACACCCAAGATACTTAAAAGGTATCTAAATGTATACGTATATTATATGTAGCCCTTGGGCTAAGGGAGATAACCCTGACAAAAAAATAGGCGGTCTCGTCAATCTTTGCGAACAGTGGTGACGTCACAAGGATGCTGTCTATCATCCAAAAAACTTCGTTTTTCTTATATATATATATACATATATATATATATATATATATATACGAACAAAAATTACCAAATTAACATTTTCGCCGGTTTTGGCCGAAGTTTCAATATATTCGCACGAAAATTTGGAAGCAAGAAGTGCGGCATCTTCAAAACAAACTTGTTTTTCTAAATCCGGTTCGTTTTTGTTGCCAACTTGAACAAACCGGAAATGCGCATGTTCATATTGACAAGAACAACAACAATAATAATAATAATTATTATTATTAATCAATTAGTTATTTTTTCATAATTTTGAATAGTGATAGAGTGGTAGAGTGTTAGTCCAGAAACTGGATGTACATGGGTGCGGTGGTTATGTGCTACCACAGGTACACATTCATTTATTGTGATTGGTGACATAGTGGCCTCTTCATTATTTTGGCATATTGAACAACCGATTTCTATAGGTTGATAAGCATAACAAATTTATTGGCTAATAGATAGTACCACTGTTCGCAAAGATTGACAAAATCGCCTGATTTTTGTCAGGGTTATCTCCCTTAGTCCAACGGCTACATATAGTATACGTAAACTTTAAGATACCCTTTAAGTATCCTGAGTATATAGTTGTACCACCCTATATGTATATACCTTAAGATACCTTTTAAGTATCCTGGGTATATGCTTAAACCCACCCGCCAAAGCGGAAACCAAGTTATACCGCTGTGCATTCAATCTCTGCTGTTATTAGTCTAGATGCCTTTCAGCATCTAGTGCACGAAGCACCACATAGAGGAGGAACAGTCAGGAATATCACCATCATTGGAAATCGCGACTTTATAATTATTACTCAAATCCTAAGAATCATTAGCAGTGGCAGGGTTTAAGAAGTAACAGCCAATCAAATAAATATTGACCACAACGACGAATTACCTAAAATTCGCGCAACCGATTCGTCACACATCTTGATCGATTCGATAATCCACCTTTCGGTATTGAAAAATGATTCGCTTTTGGTAACGTCGTAGACAACAATAACGCCATCTGCTCCCCGATAATAACTATTTTAAATATGAATGAATTAAATTATGAAGTCAGAATTACGTGTCTGTAATTGTACGAAAGCGTTCCTGGCCTGCAGTATCCCAAATTTGCACTTTCACTTCAATGCCATCAATCACCATCGTTTTATTTTTAAAGTCAACGCCTATTGTGCTAATGAAAGCAGACGTAAAATCTTCGTCAATATAGCGCATAAGTAAACTGGTTTTGCCAACACCTGCATAAAAAATTAATAAAATGCAGCCTTAATAATGTTATAAAAACATTTAATTGTTTATATTGACTACAAAAATATTAGCCAACCAATTTAACCAATAACCTACATTTCAATTATCCATATAATCTCACGTATTGTAATCTTGGTCCGTCCAACTGGTAATTGAAAGAAAAGGAAAAGTAGTCAGCAACGTACTTGGACGGATGCTGTTCATGACTATCCTTACGCTATTTTGGCCGCAGCTTTATCTTGTTGAACTGACGCCGAAGAAAACCGTTAACAGTGGAAGGAAATTATTCGAGGTGCTGTACGAACTTGGAATTAACGAAGAAGTGGCTCTGCCACCAACTTTTGGTGTGTTGTTATTGTCAACTTTCCACTTTCGCAATAATATCACAATGTGCAATTATAAACAAAAATTAACGCATTAAGTCATTTTATAATTAATGGCACACCATTCAAAAAAATCTTATGCCACTATTGAGAACTTTATATAATTTAAGGAGTCCATAAATGTGATACGGAGGTTAAAAAATTTATCCTGATAGTGAACTTACAGTGAAATGTTCAATTAGATGTCAAATTGCTTACAAGAATACGTTTAAAAAATTAATAGTTTACAGGCTTTAAGTAATTTTAGACTAACTTATATAAAAAATGGCCAGTAAAAAATCTTTATATCCGATAACAATAAATACAATAATAACAGTAAAGTTAATTACTAATAAACACTAAGCTAAACCTTAAATACCTGCATTTTCTTCCACAATAAAGTATAAGCGTATAATTGCATAACTTTATATATAGTTGTAAGGGTTGACTCGTGATATAAACTCTGGTTTCCAGAATTAAAGACAGATTATTTAAATCCCAGTAATCAATGCATTTTTAGGATCCAACTATTTAATTCAAACTAACCAAGATACCCAATCAAGAGGTTTTGTTTTAGAAATCATTCCAGTAAAAAACTAATAATTATTTTATAAACAACGCTCCATTTCAACTACAAACTATTAAATATTAAAACAATTAATATTTAGTGCAATAAATTAATAAAGTGTTAATAAATACTCATATCACAAAATTAATGAGGTAATCAGTAACAAAAATATATCAATATTGAAAACTAAAAATAATATTGGTTTAACCAACCATAAAGTTGCTTAAATACAATGTAATTAAAAATAAAATTTTCATAGTTTGTAATTTACAACAGTTACAATTTTTCATTATAATCATCCAACTTACTAGATTCACCTATTATAAGTAACTTTAAAGAAATACAGTTATCGCCCATCATCAGTTATTCATACAAAATAAAATATAAAAATTAATAATTTTAAACAAAGAATACAAATTCAAAATTGTTTATATCACTTGAATAGCGTATCTAAAATGTAAACAAAATAAATAGTATTAATACTGAATGCTTAATTCGTTTTCATAATTTTTTAATAAAACACAATCAATAATTAAAAATCAACTTAAACTTCATTACTGTTGTAAAATCTATAATATAATTTTATCAAAAACCAAATACATACAAATACATTGCTACTGCTGCGGAAAACGCTAAATATTTTCAAGGCTATCAGGAGTTCAGAAACAGTTTAATTATAAGATTTATTTTTTAATAAAATTAAAATTGTATTCTGTAAAAAACAATTTTTTATTTAAAAATTTACTTTTATTAGTATGTATATTACCCTCATACATTTTTATGCATGTAAGTCATTATTTCAGGATTCCAGGATTTTTCACAAGTTGAGTAAGCCAAAACACCTTTTAGTACTTGGTTTTTAAATTATCTTAAATTTTTAGGGGCAAATATAAAATAAAGGGTGAAATAAAGGGGATTAGTCACAAAAACATTTTTTGAAATTAAGACAAAATCAAGGTATCAAGAAGGTACACAAGGTGCATAGAAATTCATCCTTTTAATCCTGGGTTCTTAATGTATCTGAAAGTTTAAAATTGTAGGAAATAAAAATTAAAAAAATAATAAAATAACACGGTAATAATTTAAATAGAGGACAAAAAGTAGTAATAATGGAAATAATAATACTAAGTGAAGAAATTAGATAAGATATATAGGTAGGTGAAGAAATTAAATGAAGGAGGTAAGTAAATACTGATCATTATTTTTTTTATGTCTTTAACGACTTAGAATTTACTGTGTAACTGGAAAGTTTGTTCCATTCTGTAATGAATATATGTGTGAAGTGATATTGTTTGATGTGAGTAAGAGCTCTGGGTTTATATATCTTACGACGGTAACCCCTAAGGTTTCCATAGTTTACATTTAAAAAATGAGTGATATGATTGGTATTAAAAAACTGATAGATTAAGATTTAGTCGCTTTGGAGTCACCTATTTCCTAATGGGAATAGCTTTAGTATCCGTAAACGCTCTGGATACGATTTGAGTCAAAGCTCATGTAGGAGTTTGGTGAGCATTCTTTGAAATCTTTTTAATTGATGAATATTTGTCTTCCTAGTTGGGGCTATTACCTGGATACAATACTTTAAATGGGGTCTTATATATAACATAAAAATTAGATAAAGACAATCCGTTGGAATTTTACCTAAATTACGCCTAAAGAACTTAATTAAGTTAATACAATTTTGGGTTGCCTTCGTGTGATGTTGTATAAATACCAAAGATAGTGTGAAAGTGACCTCAAGTCTTCAACCTCGTTGACGGTAGTAATAATTTACTACAAGTTTTAAAAATTTTTCCCAAGGCTTATCCAAATGTTATATGCTTACACTTTAAAGGAAGTTTATTCTTAATAGACCAACAATAGATGTTGTTAATATCTTGTTGCAGAAGTTTAGGCTTAGTACCCCAAATTTTAACATTGTCTACATAAAGCAGAATGCTAAATTAAACTTCTGTTAATAGATTATTAACAAATATAATAAAAAGTAGGGGATCTAGGGCTGATCCTTATGGCATCCCGGAAGTATCTTTGCATAAGCATAACTCTGAAATTCCGATCCTTTAGGAACTCACTTATCCAGTTCAAAAAAGGATTACCTATGTCAAAGGTCTTAAGTTTAGTTATCAAGAAGGTTGATGCTCTAAATCACTAGTTAATTTTTTAGTAAATTCTAACAAATTAAACAGGATTGAAAGAAAATAAATCCATGCTGAGCTGGATTAATTAGTTTTGTATGTAGGAGATAGTATATTAGATATCCTTTAATAAATCTCTCTAACACTTTACTAGGTGCAGGTAATAGGTTAAATGGCCTATAACTATATAGACGGTATTTGCTGCTTGTTATGTATATTGGTTTAATGTAAGCTTCTTTTCAGGTTTCCGGTACTTAATTACTAACTAGGGATAAATTGAATAAGTGTTTAAAAACTGGTACCAATATGTCAGCACACACTCTGAGGACTTTGGGGTAGATACCATCAGACCTGCATAAACTAGATTTTAAGTAATTAAACTGTTTGCAGACTACATCCTTAGTAATTTTTTAAAAATTTACACTAACATGAGAATTGGCAGAGCAGGCGGCATCAAGGTCACTAGTGCAAAAAACGGACTTAAAGTACTTTTTTAAATCACATATATTCTCAGTTGATAATGGTAAACCGTTGCATTCCTAAATAAATAGAAGAACGCATTCCAAAGAACGCTTTTTTTAATAAAATTAAATAGTAATTTTTTAATCATTTTTGTCCTATAAAGTAAAATGCTAAATTCTTATTTTTAAATCTTTTTATGGCAGCTATAACTTGATTTCAAGTATTGATGTAATTGTAATAAAAACAAGACAATGTTGTAGCTTTCCATTTAGGAAACGCTATATTTATATTTTGGATTAGGTATTAAATGCAATTGGAAAATATATTTTTAAAAAAATGGGGGGTCCTGAAAGAAAGGAATAGTCTAATACAGTGATTAAAAATTGCTATAATGTGGGCATAAATGCTATTTGCATTATCAAAACCCTGTAAATCCCAGTTCGCAATTTGGAAATGCTCTTGTAGTCCAATAAAGTTCGTTTTTCTAAAATCCGGGAGGAGTATCAAGTTACGCATCTGTAATCTAGAAATTGGATACGGAAAATAAACAGAGGACAGGACGAAGTGATCGCTTTTCTTCGGGGGAAAAAAAGAAATTGATAGAATCTACTAATTACGGAACTTTAGTAAAGATGAGATATAGACAAGATGGACAGCTTCCAGCTCTATATTTGGTAAGAGAACCAACATATTGCTGGAAGGCACGTTCAATACTGAGATTAAGCAGATTATTCTTAAAAAAACACGTGAGGCCCTTTAAAAAAGTCCCGGTTAACTGAGGGAGCATCGAAGTCCCATAATATAATAGTGTATATTGTGCTTAGTTAATGCAGCGTGTGGTAACACTAGCACTATTTTTTGTTTTCTAAAGATTATTACTAGCCTAATTTTAGTGATATTTTTTTTGATTAATCTATACATCAATTTCTTAGTTGTTGATTCCAGATATAACTCTCTCCAATTCATCCAAATGTGATCCACAACGCTGCAAAAAGGTTGTAAAAGTTGGTATTTTTTGTGCACTTTGAGGTAATTGGATTCATAAAACGTCTGAACACTATTCGCAACTTGCTAATAGTCCAATTGACTATAAATACATAGACTGCAAATGTGAAATTGATCTACGGCAATTGGGTCCTACCAACGACAGCAAATTGGATGATATCTTAAAAACACTTTTAGTTTCAAAAACCTATCTATCTCAAATTCATAATTTTGACACTAGGTTAAATTAACTCTTTCGTACGCTAGCAACAACGGTCCACAAGCGCTCTGAATCCCAGGCTAAAACTGAGGCCTTAAACTCCTCAATTTCCTATCTATTTAATAATGTTACATCCGAACTATATTCCCTAAAAAAACATATTTCCAACTCAAGCCCTTCTTCTTTAGCAGCTAAATCGGTTCTAAAACTTTTTTAGAAAGAAATTTTGGCTGCCACCAAGCAACACATTGAGGATATCAAACGTTATTGCAACATCATTATTAAAAGTATTAAACATTGTCATAAACTATAAGAAGCTGGTATTGGACATCATTTCGTTATGTTCCCCTAAGGTTAATAACTTTAAATTATGTAAACTTTCTTGCAAGCACCTTTATTCACCTCCCCCTATTTTGATTACTTTTAATTCTTCTCTTACTAAAGAAAAAATTATGAAGGGTTGGTTAAGCGTTCACTCCATTTATCCTGGGGTTTGTCTACTTAAGGATGTCTCTATGGAGGAACGTGCCTTAGATTTTTCTGAGACTCTAACTCCATTAAATAACAGAATTACTATAGTTACACTCACCCCACTAAAGCTTGCTAATAATTATATACCATATTTTTGGCTTTTACTCCGAAGTCATGCCCACTTCCCCATACTACATCAGCTTTTAGAAGACATCCTTGACAGTAAAACACCCCTACTAGGTTATAGAATAGCCAGGCAAAACTCAAGTAAAGGCAAAAGTGGGGGTTGTCTCTTCTATATACGGAACGATTTATCTTATACTATTGTATCCGTAAGCCAATGCATTCCTCAGGAAAAATATAAGTTTATTTATTTGGCATTAGGTTCCCATACTCTCTGCTTTTTATTTTATAGTCCCCCTTCATTATCTAAAACCCCTAATGAGGCTTTTGTTTTTGAACTCAAACACCGCCTCTCTCCTCCCTACAAACATTGCATCCTAATAAGGGATTTCAACTGTCCCTCCCTTAACTAGCGGTCTTTTTCTGGTTCTAATCCATTTGAGAAGAAAATTCTAAATCTTAGCATCAAGCATTCTCTTACTTAGCATGTTCTATCACCCACTAGATACAGGCTAGGCTTTTCTCCATTATTCTTTAATCTTGTTTTTACTAATAAATCATCTTCTATTGATTCTATCTCAAACCTACTCCCTCTTAGGAAGAGTAATCATATGCTTCTGTTTTTTGAAGTAATCCTCCCCTCAGATAGCTCTAAGAAGAAGCGGGGAATCCTAATGCCAATCCCTGGTTTTAGAAAAGCTGACTTTGGGAAATTTTGTTAATTCATCGCCTTGACTGACTGGGGTCCCTTATAATAATAATTTAGAACAGGCTTACTCACATTTTGTTAATCTAATCAAAGAAGACATCAACAAATTTGTTCCATATCGATTTCCTTCTCATACTTGTCCAAAACTCCCTAAGAAGATTGTCCATTTAATCCAGAGACAAAACAGGATTTTCTACCTTTGGAAATCTACTAAGCTCCTCTGTTTCTATTACAACTATATCTCAATTAGGAATTAATGCTTCGGTCTAATTAAGTTGCATAGAGACTATATGGTTTACAAACTTCTAATTAAAGCCAAGGACAACAAAAGCACCCTGTTTAAGTTTATTAAAGACAAGCGTGCTTCCGAAATTTTTTTACCTTGTGTAAGATCTCACTGAGATCTCGGCCCTGATTTCCTTTGATTTAAATTGATACGGATAATTATCAACACCCCAGCTTATTTCAATCAAAAAAGCTCTTGTGTGATCTAAATTATCGTTTTGTAATTTATTATTACAAAATAATTCAAATTACGTACCAATGCATTTTACCAACAGGAAAACAGTACACAATATACTTACAGAACCACAGTCACGTCAACAACAAACGTGATACATTCAAATACAAAAAAGGCACTTCAGAACAAAGTTCAACCAAAATCAAAGTGTTTAAATGTACAATAATATAAAAATTGTAATCGAAATAAAAATTAATAATCATTTTAAATATTTTATTCCAACAATAACACCTTGTCTGAAAAACGATATTGGCTTACTTCTAACTAGACCTGAAACTTGTAATAGTTTTAGAGATTATTTTAACTCGGTGTTTCAACATTCTGATTCTCCCCCACTCCACTATCTAGATTTGGCCCTTTCTATTGATCCCTTTACTTTGAATGTTGAATCAGTTCTCAGACAGCTCAAAAGACTCAAATCAACATCATGTGGTGCTGATGGTATATACCCTAGAGTTCTAAAAGAATGTGCTGGGATATTGGCACCCTATTTAATCTATATTATCAACTTCTCTATAAGCACTGGTCGGCTTCCACTCATCTGAAAATCTGCATTTATTAGGCCGATATTTAAATCGGATTCTAGATTTACGCCTGAGAGTTGTAGACCGATTAGTATCCTATCTACCCCAAGTAAAATTATGGAAAAGTTAATAAGGATTTGTGTACTTGATTTCATCACTAAACATAAATTAATTAACTATGCCCAACATGGTTTTTTACCTCACAGGTCCTGTCTCACCATTTTAATAACTTATACAGAAAGCATCACAAGCTTATTAGACTCAAGGCCCTCAGTAGATGCCATTTATTTTGACTTTGCAAAGGCGTTCGACAAAGTACCTCACAATCTACTTTTAACAAAACTAAGATCATTTGGTATCACTGGGTCAGTCCTTGCCTGGATCACTGACTTTTTTACCAATCGCTCCTTTAGTGTTCGAATAGGCACTAATCTATCTTTTCCTTGCCTAATTAATTTAGGTGTTCCCCAAGGGTCAGCATTAGGACCTCTTTTGTTTATTATATTTATTAATAATTTACCTAAAGTTGTTCAATCCAACATTCTGCTATATGCAGTGATGTTAAGATCTGGGGATCAAACCCAAGTCATCTTCATGTTGATATCAATAACATTTATAAGTGGCTGTCAAAAATTCTCTTCCTCTAAATTTAGCTAAATGTAAGCATATAACTTTCGGCAGACCATCCGGGAACGTCTTCTCAATGCCTAATTATGACTCCCAAATAATGGAATCGGTTAAGTCTATAAAGGATCTGGGAATAATAATTGACTCTGCGCTAAAGTCTACGGGTCATCATTCTAGAGCTACTCAGATTTGTTACCGATTAATCACATTTTTTAAAAGAAATCTAGGTAACCTTTTCCCGAGGTGTGTTCATCTGCTATATATACTTTATATCAGACTGCACTTAGAATATTGTGCTCAGGTTACTGCCCTTATGTTAAAATCTGACTCACATAACCTTCAAAAAGTTCAAAAGGCGATCTCTAAATTTCCTAGGTTTTTAAAGCATCTGGTCTATCATGATAGAATCTTTTCTTTAAAATTATTTTTTTTAAAAGGCAGGAGGCTTCGGGCTGATCTTATTCTGGTATATCAATATTTAACATCTTACTCCTTCCCACCTTTTTTCACGAACTAAGAACTCTTGCAGAGGTCACAATCTCAAATTGAATAAACCCAGAGCGCAATCCAAATTGAGACTCTATCATTTCACTCAGAGAGTTATCAATGCTTGGGATAATCTACCTTCAATGGTAGTCAATGCCAAATCGGTCTCGTCATTTAAGACGGCCTATGACCATTATACCCTATCCAAATTTACATGATTGTAACTTATATTCTCCAGCTGATTGTTGGTTTATTTAATTTTATTTTTGTTTAACTTTCTTTTTTCTTAACACGATAATGTTGATACATCTGAACCGTGGATCAAAAGGAGATTGTCTCCTACTCAACTAGTGAATCAAATTGTGACCCGTAACCATTCGAAAAGATCTGATTGAAATGAATGTCTCATGGGATTAAAAATATTTCGGCAAAATGGTCGAACACACAGAACCATTTCGTTGCTCCATGTTCTTTTTGAATTATCAGACATTGTTAATGTCTTTTTCTGTTACTTTTATCTTGTTACCTCATGCATTTTTTAATAAAGTTATATAGTTTTGTTACACTCGCGAAGTGAGGCGCGCGTCACGCTACACGTCCATTGGAGTGTTATTCATCCTTTTCTCTTTTCTTCTTTTTGAAGATTATTGCAGTGTTTTTTGCATTGTAATAGGCACTTGTTTTATTTATTTATTTTTATATTTATAATTTTTGCCCGTTTTCTATAATTGTTAACTTTCACTATCTACCTTGATTTTATCTTGATTTCAAATACTTTTTTCTGTGGCTAATTCCCCTTTACCTCACCATCTATTTCATATTTCCCCCGAATCTTACTGATATCATCAAAAAATAGAACCGAGGATTAAAAGGAGTTTTACTCCTACTCAACTCGTGTATTAACCTGTAACCTGTACCTTGATTTTATCTTGATTTCAAATACTTTTTTCTGTGACTAATCCCCCTTTACCTCACCATCCATTTCATATTTCCCCCCAAATCTTACTGATATCATCGATAATTAAAACCGAGGATCAAAAGGAGTTTTACTCCTACTAAACTCGTGTATTAACCTGTAACCTGTAATAATAATATATGCTTCAAAATTGTAAAAAATAAAAAAATTAACTAGATTAATTTAAATATTATTTTGTGTTAAAATAATTTTAAAATTAAAAAACATTATTTATCTATTTATTGTAAAATTAAAACATTGAAATTTTATTAAAATAAATGCATAAAGATATTCTGGGCGTTGATGCTGAAGTCTGGCGGGTATTCCTCGCTTATACGTAGTTTTTTTATAATTGTTTTCTGTTTTTAGCTAAATAGTTGCAATAATAGGTGTAAAATTGATTTAAGCGTATGCCTAATTTTTTTAATCGACGATAAGTTAAGTTGTAATTTTAGTTATATTTATAACTTTAATTGTGATTCAGTTTTTTGGAGTTTTTTTAAAGGATTTTATACAGTAAATGAATAATTTTTGATATTTAACTGAAGTTCTTCTATATGATTTTTTAAAAAGTGGACATTTAGCGTAGCCAAACAGGGGGTTTTCATTTGGTTTCCACAGTGACTCAAATCTCCTGCTCATTTACGAATCCCGAGTTTTAACTATATATATATAATGTAGTTTTTGTGATTGTTTTTCTAAGGTGTATGTTAAACAACCTGGTATTATTATAGTCATTAGGATTCTACATATATGGGATTAATTAGTAGAATAGTTGGTTACATACGATTCTAATTTAGCCAAGATTTTGTTTAACTTTATTACATATCCTGATTATTATACATTGGATTGAAAATTTGTTATTTATATTTCGTATTATATACTAGCCAATTTAATGTTTTACTTAATAGTATCCTATTCTTATTTATTTTTTAAACCAATAACATGTAGTTTAACCGTTTATGTTATTACAATTTACATTGTTTTTAGATCTTAAAAACTGAGAATTTAAACTAACAACAGTTTATTTAAAATACGTTTTCATCTTACTTGATATGCCCCTCAATGTTACCGAAGGAAAAAAGCAATTATTGAGATATCCCATTCTTATTTCACAGTGTGGCCCACAATCAATTGCATATGCTACATGCATCATTTCTGCTGAAGACGTTCGCCATCGCATTTGTGACAAGGAATTTCAAGCTCTAAAAAAGTGCATTCAAACCAGAGCAGTTGCGCTAGGTTTTAAATAATATTATTTTTATATATAAATATATACTCACACACATAATGTCTACCGACAAATCGAAAGCTTTCCATTTGTCTTCTAACGTTAGCTTGTTTCCAATGCCGCCGTGGCAACTGGTTAACAAATATTTTGATGCTTCTTCGTCGAATGCAGACACACCTCCCCGTCCACCTACTCCACCATCTTCTGCTTATCGGGTTTTCGGTAGCTTTTGCAGTGCTGATAGTGCTATTTTGCGATCCCTCGAAGCTCAAGGTGTACGCAGAGTGTATTCACAAGTAAGAATATTGATAAATAACAGATTTAGTAATTCACTATTTCATACATTTATTGCTGCTAATGATTTTAAAAACTTGGGAAATGTTTGTCTTTTTGTACAGTTTCCAGTTCTGATAATATCCCTGATGTCATACTTCCAATTAGGGATTTCTGAACAGAAAGTATGATGGAGTATGATGCCTTTTGGGATGCTAATGATCCACGAGGATTTGAGTAATGCTTATGAAGTCTCAATCTCCAATGATGGTGATATTCCTGACTGTTTGTCCTCCACGTGGTGCATCCTGGACTAGATGCCCCTAGACATCTAGACTAATAACAGCAGGGTCCGAGTGCACAGCGGTATAACTAGGCTTCCGCTACGGCGGGTGGGTGCGAATATACACCCAAGATACTTAAAAGGTATACGAATATTATTTGTAGCCCTTGGGCTAAGGGAGATAACCCTTACAAAAAATCAGATGGCCTGGTCAAAATTGCCGTCTACCAGCCAAGAAACTTTGTTATTTTTTCACGTTTGTTACGCTTATTAAGCCATCGAAATCGATCGTTTGCTATGTCGTATAAAGATGGGAAATAATGAAGAGGTGACTACATCACCAACCAAAATGATTGAATAAAATATGATGGAGCGTTAATGTGATTTTATGGTAGTACATTCGGATTTTTTTTGATTTGGTGGATGAATGCAGTCGTTGAACAACAAAACATTATATATTATTATCATCATCAAGTCTAACCGGCTGCATATGGTAAGTAGTGACCTTGCTAGCACCCATTCATTGAATGGGAATCCAGTGAAAGTCCAGTTACCGCAGTGCACTCAGTCCCTGCTATTATTAGTCTCGATGCCTGTTGGTACCTAGTCCAGAATGCATCACGTAGAGGACGAACAGTTAGGATTATCACCATCATTGGAAATTGAGATTTTATAAACATTACTCAAATCCTAAGATTCATTAGCATCTCCCAGTGTACCATTTTTATTAAATAACTGAACTGTTTAAACACTCCAATTCCCGTTTCTAATATTCCAGTTTGGCTCCTCTATATAAGTACATACACACACAAGATGCACTATACCTTGTGCTATTATCATCATTATCATTATCGGGGATAAACATCCCCCACCGGTTATTATCACTCAGGGTAGTTCAACAAAAACCAAAGCGTCTGTAAAAACGTCAACTTTTGTAGTGTGTACTCAATGAACGACACTTTAGATGTGCTGACATTAAATGTTAATTACATCCCGAGTTAAACCCCTCCAATGATCTCTGTTGGCTGCATAGGGTAAACAAACGGACGCCCATTCAAATAATTTATTTGGACGGGGGCTTAGCATAAATAAAAGGACTGAGTTCGCATGCTACAATGTCTGTCCAAATTTTCCGTTGGCCGCCTGGCCTTCTTTTCCATCCAGGTAATGGGTGGGCTTCCATAGCTATTCTGGCTGGATGAGTGGGAGATCTACGTAAAACATGGCCAATCCATTTTAATTGTCTTTCTTTAACTGTGCTAGAGATACATGGCCAATAAATGCTAAGAGACTTACAAATATCTGGGAATGGTCGAAATATTTTACTAGTAATAAGTGAGTCCGTTCAATAGGGGACAACGAGCGAAACCATATAGATCTTAAACAGCTTTGCTCAAAAAGAACAAGCTTTTGCGTATCCGCTTGGGTGAGAGTCCAAGTTTTACATGCGCCATGTATTCTTGTAAAATAAACACGTGTTTATAATAAACATCATTATTTGATATTGGACTATTTGGCAATACTGTTTATCAATGTGCATCATTTGATCAACGAATATCGACAACATCAAGCTCGAGACTTGCTGCGTGAAATATTGAAATATCAGGTAACTTGTTATTATGACACTAGCAACATTTGAAATGTGCAGTAAGTCATTTTCTATCAACAAAACGTCTCGCCTGATACCTTTCATTTAACGAATACAAACTTTTGCACAATTCTGAAAAACGATCGGATGTGTAAGCCAACAGGTTTGTCGATTCGTCAAGATGCTAAACATTGAAAAAGGGGAAAACAAAAAAACAATGTATGCCAACATTACTCTTTCTTAGGAATGCTGACAATCCTGAGGATTTGAGTAATGCTTATAAAGTTTCAATTCCATGATGGTGATATTTCTGACTATTAGTCCTCCACGTGGTGAATTTTGGACTAGGTGCCCCTAGGCATCTAGACTAATAACAGCAGGGTCCGAGTGCACAGCGGTATAACTGGGCTTCCGTTACGACGGGTGGGTGCGAACATACACCCAGGATACTTAAAAGGTATCTAAAGGTATACGTATACCATATGTAGCCCTTGGGCTAAGGGAGATAACCCTGACAAAAATCAGGCGGTCTCGTCAATCTTTGCGAATAGTGGCGACGTCACAAGAATGCCGTCTACCAGCAAAGAAACTTTGTTATTCTTCCGCGTTTGTCTACGCTTGTCAAGCCATCGAAATCGATCGTTCTACATGTCGTCACCGACCAAATGAATGAATGAATGAGTTAGGCCAGCATTGTGATTATTATTGTTACTGTTTGTTAACAACAAGGTGGTGGCTGAGCCACGTGCTTATCAATTCCAAGTTTTAATAGCTTCTCGAATTTATATACGAAATATTAACATTAGACGCGAAAATTAAAATGAAGACACTGCTCATCATCGTACAGTCTATCTATGTGTACCACTTTGGAGATAAAGTAACAACATAATATAAATTGGCGCTTCTTCAGTAATTCCCAGTTTGAGTAGCTTCTCGAATTCCTATACAAGGAGGTTGTCGGATGCGAATTGAACTTGGAGTGATAAATGAAGTTTCTTGGCTAGAAGACCGCTTCCTTGCAACGACGCCAGTGTTCACAGGAATTGATCAGGCGATTTTTTAGGGTTGACACCGGTTGACAGATCTATAAGCCTAGCCGGTTACATATGGTAAATAGTTACCTTGAGATGCCTTTTAAGCCACTTGGGTGTATACTAGCACCTATTGACCAAACGGGAATCTAATTATACCGCTGTGCATTTGTTCCCTGTTAACACCTAGTCCAGGATGCACCACGTTAAGGACGAATAGTCAGGAATATCACCATCATTGGAAATTGAGACTTTGCGAGCATTATTCAAATGCTCAGGAAAATGACAAGATTTCTTAAATGACAGCGCTACTGTTTGCAAAGATTGACGAGCACAATATATACTTAGTTGCTTTGTGAAATATCAGGTTATATTCACATATTACTATTGTTTTGTTAATCAAAAAACAGGGCTCAAACATAATACTCTGACTAACAAATTAGTCAATAATTTGCTTTCCTAATTGCCACACAACTAATTTCACGTGATCATCAAATCACATGTATTTTTTCATTTTGCGATTTAGTTGCATTTTTTATGGAAATTGGGATGCGAATGATCCACAAAGATTTGCGTAGTGCTTATCAAGTCTCATCATTTCCAATGATGGTGATATTCCTGACTGTTCGCCCTCCACGTGGTTTATCCTGGACGAGGCGCTGAAAGGCATGTAGACTAATAACAGCAGGGTCCGTGTGTACAGCGGTATAACTGGGTTTCCGTTTTGGTGAATAGGTGCAAGAATACACCTAGAGTACTTGAAAGATATTTGAAAGTAGCCTTGTTATCAATCCTGCGACGAATCCTAGAGATGAATATAGTAAGGACCTAGTACACCGCAGTGTATTTGGGCCTCCGTCTTGTTGGATTAAAAAGTATCCCAAATTATGGGCTAAAATAGAAAATAGTAATAATAAAGAATGGAATAACTACTAATAAATATGCCATCTCTAATTCCATTCAGGTCAACGTAAGTTCGGAAACTGTCGAAAAGGCCGAACAATATTTAGCTCGTACCGATGAAATTTTGAAGTCCATCGTCAGTCACGATCTTCTCCACGTTCCGTCGTCGTCGTCCGCCGATGGGACGCTGCCCGTCGATGCAGTTCGCGACGGATTGGCCGAATTTGGTTCCGAATTGACGCCGCTGCTCCAGCTGATTTACGATGAAAAGACGACTCTCGACAACGAATCTCCTTTTTCCGGCGGCGCTTTTTGTGGAACTGATGGTGATGGAGGTGAACCGAAAGTGGTGTCGATTCGAAGTTGGTCTGTGGGGAAGAGTCGAACAAGGTTCAAATGGCCGATCACATTGATATGGCGCTTTGGCGATTTCTTTTCGAGTCCAAGGAAGATGTGCCGATGGACGTGGAAATGGCGGAAAAATGATTTTTTTTACAAATGGATTTTATATGTATATATGTATGTGTGTGATTTTTTGATTATGATATGATTTGAAAGATTATACAAGCTAGGTGGTTACTTGTCTACCGAATAAAGAGTGATTTTTTTAGTTATCAAAATGTTTGTATTTGAATACTTTTCATCGTAATATTGTGAAATTTTTTTCGTATTGAAGATCCAGCTTTTTTTTAGCTTTCACTTAATCCTATCATTGGAACCATGACTTCACTTTTCTGCCAAAACTACTTCCTACTTTTTTAACTGAAATTGGAACTAGCTACAGTAAGATTTTTGAATACTTTACAGGATAGCAAGACGATGTTACGCATGTAGTCCTGGCAACAAAAGTTTAGCTTTTATTTACTGTGACACAGTTGTCGGAAAATTAACTATTTCGATACGCCAGCAGTACACTTTTTTTGATTATAAACTGAGTGAAATTTTGATTGGAGAATTTGATAATAAATATACAGTAATTATTTAACTTGCGACATTGTATTACTTAAATCAGTGTATGAGTAGTTACAATTATTAATTTAAATTTTATAAGTCGTAATTGTAATAGGTAGAGTAATGAAAGACTTGACGTATTATTTATATCGATATTTTTGACTAGAATATTATTGATAAATAGCAAACTTTTTAACAGCACTAATGAATTATTTGTAGTGCAAAATGATGACTACTTGTAGCTTAAAAGTCGCTTCATTATTGTCGTATTCCTAAACCATTCCTGAAGGAAGTAATGCAATTTTATGATTAATAAATGCCAACTTGGTGACGGTTTTTGAAAATTGACGACGATGATCTTTTGTTAGAGTTGTGTCATTAGTCCAACAGCTACACATGGTGTACGCATAGTTTAAGGGAATGCTAATGATTTTGAAGATTTGAGTAATGCCCATAAGGTCTCAATTTCGAATGGTGGTGATAATTCCCCAACTTACGTAGTGCATTCTCGACTAGATGCTTACAGACATCTAGACTAATAACAGCAGAGACCGAGTGCACAGCGGTTTAACGGGGATTCGGCTACGGTAGATGGATGCTTGGAAGGACTGAGGGTAACCCTGACAAAAAATCAGGCGGCTTTTATCATGACGTCTATTATTAATTTTATTACTATTATTATTACGAGTAGTAGTAGTAGTATCTCTGATATTATTACTTGTATTATTATTTTTATTACTATTATTATCATCGTTTTTATCATTATTATTATTACTATAATTATTATTAATACTACCATTATTATTATTATTACGAGTAGTAGTAGTAGTATTTCTATTATCATTACTTCCATTATTATTTTTATTACTATTATTATTATCATCGTTGTTATCATTATTATTATTAATACTACCACTATTATTATTAATATTACTACCACTACTCTGATTATTATTAGTAGTAGTAGAAGTATTATTGAATGGTGGTGATAATCCCTCGACTTACGTAGTGCATTCTCGACTAGACTAATAACAGCAGAGACCGAGTGCACAGCGGTCTAAGTGGGATTCCGCTACGGTAGATGGATGCTTGAAAGGACTAAAGGTAACCCTGACAAAAAATCAGGCGGCTTCATTGATCTTTGTGAACGGTGCCATCTATTATCCAAGAAACTTTATTATTTTTCTACGTCGATCGTAGAAATAATGAAGAAGTGATCACGTCATGAATTTAGTGAAATATATCTAAGGAAGATAACTCTGACAAGGAATTAGGCGGTATTTTTATTCTATACAAACGGGGACATTGCCACAAGAAAAAGCCTGGAAGTTGTGTCATTCTCCCACGTTTGTAATACTTGGGATGCTAATGATCCTGAGAATTTGAGTAATGCCTATAAAGTCTCAATTTCCAATGATGGTGATATTCCTGACTGTTAGTCCTCCACGTGATGCATCCTGGACTAGGTGCCAACAGGCATGTAGACTAATAACAGCAGGGTCGGAGTGCACAGCGGTATAACTGGGCTTCCGCTACGGCGGGTGGGTGCGAACATACACCCAGGATACTTAAAAG
>JAKXYG010000456.1:0-22126 GCA_025895645.1 Cardicola forsteri | reverse complement strand
TATAAAGTTACAATAAAATGACAGTACAATGTACAAATGTTAAAAAATAAACATGGTTTATTTTCTATAAAATTAAACACGTAAATTAATAATAAACAAATTATTACATACATCATAAACATGCGTTTTATTATTCACGTTTATATGTTGTTTTTAAAATATTATAATTTGGTAGACTCAAGATTTTTAAATATGTTTCTAATTATATATGTAGCAACTATAAAATATTTTACATTGTGGAACATTTTTAATATTTTTATTTGCTGTTAAAATATAACGGTGATAATTAAAATAAAACAAAAAATTAAATAAAAAAACTAATTTGTGTTATGAAAAAATACAATTGCCCGTTAAAAATAAGAAAAAATAGGATATTATTAAAAATAATAAAACAATTAAAATATTTCAAAATATTTTTATATGTATTAAATTTATATAAGTATATTTAAAAAGATATTATTTTGAGCTATTTTAAGTTTTTACATTTTATTTTTATAAAAGAAATTGTTACTAATAAAACAATCATTTTTTAATGTAATATAAAAATTATAATATAAAAAACAATTAATTATTATATAGGCTTTTTAAAATCAAACTGTATATTCACGTTATATTAACTTTAAGTATATACAATTGGTAATTACAATATTTTAAACAAAACACATTTATTAGTAAAATGTATACATTAATCAAAATAAATTAATTAGTAAAATAATTTTAATTTGTAACATGTAACATGTAGAAATTGTCAATACATTAAACATTGCATATTGTAGTTAATTGTTATTACTTATAATCTTTAAAATTAATTTTTAAAGATTTACAATTTTTATTAACAGCAAATTTACATATATTAATGTTTTAGTTTAATAAATTTATATTATTGTTATATATATATATATTTTTTAATGTATTATTATTACATTAAATTTTAATGTTTTAAACACATTTAGCGTAACAAAAATATTTTGGTTATTAATGCAAATTAATAGGTAACATAACAAAATCACAAACAGGTAGCGTTACAAATTATAAATAAAATGTAGTAAATAAATGAATATATATGCAATCAATATTATAATTTGAATTATCCTTTTGGCTGCACATTTAGATTATTTTGTACGATATCTACATTAGTTAAAATAAATGCATAGGATAAGTAATTATAATTTTAATTAATTAAATATAAGTTAAAAATTGTGTTTTTGGGATTAGTAAATTTTTAAGACAATTATAACATATACATGTGTGAGAAGTTAGCAGTATAGCACTAAAGGATAAAAACTATAGTAAACAGACAGTTGTGTAATTTAAGTATTTACATTTTGTTTTATTATTTTTTTACAGTACATAATACTTTGGTTTTTATAAATATATGATTTACAAAGTAATTGTAAAAAAATAATAAAATAAGTATTTAATGTTTGTACGTATTTTGTTAATCCGATTATAAAAAATGTAAATTAACGTAAATTAATACAATAAACAGCTATGTGTTATACTTGTAAAAACTATATTGTAATATATATTATTACGCAAAACATAAAAAAATATTTAATTATTTCATTGTTATTTAGAAAAATGTTTGCTATTTTTTTAATAAAAACTTGTATTTATGTATTTAATATTATAAAATTATAAGACCTAAATTTATAATATTTTTAGTATTTTTATACATCATAAATCTTAATTTTGATTATATAATAACAATTTATTTTTAGGTAAATATTAATAACATTGTTTAAAATAATGTAGATTTTATTTAGTATTTTAATTTAGTAATTGTATTAGTTATAATATATTTTTAATTAAGCATATTATTTGTATATATTTAATAATATTTTAAACAACATTTCATTTAATTAAATTATTTATAATAGTAATTTGTAAACATTGTGTGCAAATTAATAATAAGTGTTACATATATAAAAATAGTTTTTGAATTTATAATTAATAAAACTTACATTTTATTCTGTTAATTGTAAACATAAAGGTTTTCGTTATTATTTATATAAATTTCAAATGTTAAAAAAATGTTTTTTTTTATTTGTGTATAAATAAACCATTTTTCACTTACTGAAATATTGTACTAAATTACGTTTTACATATACATACATGTTTGTACAATTTTAAAATAAATTTTGTAAATATAAGCAATTATTTATTTTAATTTTTAACTTACTTATAGCATTCGCTGTATATATATATATATATATATATATATATATATATATTAGCATTACATTCATTCATAAATTATTAAAAATTGTATTGCTTACTAATTGCTATACCTATAATAATAGTAATAATTTTAGATAACATACATTTAATTTAAAAACGTTTTTAAAATTTTATTTTTAAAAGTATTTAAAAATAAATTTTATATTTTATTAAACTTACATGCTCCCGCAAATGTGGCTAAATTAGCAATGTGTATGTATTGCTTACAATCATTATTGATTTAAATATAAAACATAACATTAAATTCCACTTACTGAATGAAGCCCCTAATTAAAAAAAGAGTATGTATAACTGACGTTTATTATTATTTTTTTATATGTTTTTATTATAAACAAGTATATAAAAAACTTTTTTTTATGATGTTAAACAATGTTTTAATAATATTATATTATAAACTTACAGAAACGTATAACTAAAAAAACCAGTTTTTTTAATAATTTATAATAGTACATGTTAAAATAAATAGTAATTTATTATATAGCAATAAATTAATATACTATATAATAAACGTTATAAAACATAACTGCAAAATAAGTTATTATTTAAATGTGTTTCAAAAATTGAATAAACTTACCTGCTTCTATCATTATATGTAATTAAATAAAATTATTTATTAAAAATATAACATTAACAAATTTAGGTATCTCAGAAATAATGCTATATGTAAAATAAAAATTTGTTATTTTACATTTAATTAATAATAAAGTTAACTTTAAATTTTTAACAAAAGATATTTTAAATAAAAAATTACAATTAATTTTTTGTTATTTTAGAAAAATAATTAACACATTTATGTTCTGCTTTATTTTAAACATTGCATTTAAATTTATTTTAGTTTATTTTAAATTAAATATATAATAATATATTAAGTTATTTTAAAAATTATTTTAAATTTTACTTAAGTACATGTTGTCTACTATAATAACACGTACGTTGTACAATGTCTAAATTTAATACTTGTTAATTAGAAATGCTTTGTCAATAGTTCATTGTTTACATATATTAAAATGACAAAAAACAAACAAATTGTGTTTATCCAGTACCGAATGTTCTAGTGGTACATCGCTTGAATTTTGACCTCAATGAGCATGGGTTTAAATTTTACCATTATTACTAAAATGCGGACCCAAGGTTACTTCGCTAAATGTTCACTGCTAAAACATGTTTTTTGTAAAATATTTAATGTAATAAACAAAATAAAAATATTAAAAAAAAATTATATGTTTAATATAATTATTTAAATTTAAAAATATAAATAAGCAATAAAATTTACGTTTAAATATTGTGATGTTTGTTTATTTAAAAAAACGTATTCTAATTGTAATAATAAACAATGTTTAATCATATATTCATAAAAAAAGTTTAAACCTCGATTGTTAATTTTTATTAGTTAATAAATACAATATATATTTACTAAACTTTCTTAATATTACATGGTAATCAAAATATTTTTAATAGTTTTAAATAATACAAATGATATGCCAATATTGTAAATAATAACAATATTTAATGTATTTTACACAATATGTATTACTAATTATTGCACAATACTTATTTTAACAATTAATTTTAACAACTTATAATTTAAGCGTGATTGTATTTTTTAAAGTAATCATGTTTAAATGTTATGCCTTGAAAACTATGTAATTAAATTTTTATCCTTATTTGTTAGTTTGAAAAAAAAAATTTTGTTAAATATGTTATATATATAGATATATAATTTTAGAAACAAATAAATATATATTTATTTACACATACTTGGGTGCTCTAATTTATCTATATATATATATATATATATATATATATATATATATATATATATATATATATATATATATATATATATGTTAGCCTACTATGATATTAAAATACATGTTGCATTTGTTACTTATCTTTAAAAAATCTAGCGTTTATTAATAATTATAAACTGATTATTTTGTTTCGGTAGTTAAACGTTTTCTACCAATTGTGGGTTATCTGGAGCTAGTTATATTGCTAAAAAGATTGTACACATTTAAAACATATATTTTCATGTATTCGGCAATTGTTTTACCTTTTGGGCCTTTTTTACAAAAATTTTAAACTAATTCATGGGTAGACAAATAACGACGTTAAGCTGTTTTATCCATAAGTACTAAATGCGCGGAAATAAGAAGTCTTTTTTATCAAAATTTTAAAACGAAAAATAAAATTTAACCTTGGGCTTCAATTATTAAAAATAACGTAATATTTTTAAAAAAAAAATTGTTTAAGTATTTTTTATGTTAAAATACATATAAAATAAGTTATATATACACAAAAATATATATATATATATATATATATATATTATACACGTGCACATAATAAAAAATAATTTTTTTAAGCATTCACGTAAAGAAAAACCAGAAAAAATGTTTATTTAGTGTAAATGAGTAAAACAATCAAATATTTTACACACATTTTACAATTTGTTAAAAAATACAAAATTAAAAAAATATATAACGTTTGTTTATTAACGGCAATTGTTTTGAACAACAATTACAAACTGTGCATCAAATGTGTCAATTAAAAATTCTGGTTATACTAAATAAAAATTAAATAATAATTTACCAATTTTACATGTTACGTGCAAACAGTTAAATTATAATAAAATAATGTTTGTTTATATTATTTTTTTAAAAACTTTGTATAAAACTAACATGTAAAATGTAAAATAAAATATGTACCAGTTGTAACACGATACTTTTTAATTAAATATACTAAAAATTTAAAATATTAAAAACGAAATACTTTTATGCTTTAATTGTGTATTTTTATAAATACTAAAATATTTGTGTGTATATTTTATAAAAAAATATTAAATACATTGATTTATTAAAAATATATAAATATAAATAAAAAATATGTTAAATTTTATAATAATACATATATTATTGTACATAATAAAAATAATACGTGTTAGGTGTTTTAGTCAAATAATAGTATTAAAAAAAGAGTCAATAAAACATATATTAAGACATACTTAAAACATTAACAGAATAACTAAACTTTTAATTTTATAAAAAAAATATAATGTTTAAAAAAAAGAGGAGGATTTGCAACGGGAAAGGCATTTAACTGTAAAACCTACCCCAAAACACTAACATGGTAAAAATGCTTTGTAATAATGTTTGGCATATGATTGACATACTAAAAGAATAGTACAAAGTAAATGTATACAGTGAAAATGAGTGTAGGCACATTAAACGTTAAATTACTAATAGATAAAAAAAAATTGGTAAACTAATATATAAAAAAAGCTGAACATACTGTGTTTCCAAAAAAAAAAATTAAAAAATAGAAAGAACTGGCTAAAAAACACAAACTGCTTTACAGTAAAAACTGATCAAGGAATGGAGGATTTATTATTTTATTAAAAAACAAAATGGACCCTAGTTAAGTTTAAATATTTAGTAAAATTACAATAATAGTAAATGTAAACATAATTGGTATGTACAATAATATTGTTAACACATGCGTACACCAAGCTAGACAAAAGGAAAAATTAAAATATACTTTTTGGGAACAGTTTAAAAAAATACTTTACAACAGTTATCTAACAAAAAAAAACGTATTTGAGTCCAATTTAAACGGATATGTAAGACAATCTAAAAAAAATGTTTAAAGATGCCACAACAAATGGAAAATTAAATATATATATATATATATATTTACAAAAATGAAAACAAAAATAAAGTAAGTCAGAGACTACATAGTAATAAATAGAAACGTTGTTATGCAATACAAGTTGGTGTTAAAAAATAAGTTTAGAAACGGAAAAAAAATGAACATTTGGGATAAAAAATAAAATTGTGTAAATTATAAAAAATAAACTTGTTAAAAAATTTTTATTATAAATTATACAAAACAAGAACATCTTAAAAAAATTGCAAAAATAGTGGGCATTAAGCAGCAGAATGTTTATCGAAGCAACTAGAAAACTGCTATAGTAAACATCTAAAAATAGTATTATCATTAAAGGATTTAATAAATAAAATATGTTAATGTGGTTTTTAAATAATTGTCAAATAAAAAACGACTATAGTTTTTATTAAACTTGGGACACGTAATCTAGCCATAACACAAAACATATTTGAATTAAAAGAAATTAAATTAGTATGTAAGATAAAAAGTGGAAAAATTCAAGAATTGGATAAAATATCTAGTAAACCATATAATTGTTTGCAAGTGTTAAGAAACCTGCATAATAAAGTGGCTTTAAATGTCTTTGAATATAGTTAAAGATATGTACAATAACGCAAAAACTTTGGTGAAAACCAGTGTGGAGCTAACTGCTGTGTATTTACAACAAGTTTGTCTACATCAGGGTTTAGCACCAAATCTGTATTTGTATAATATAGTTATAAACGTATTGTTAAAATTTATTAATACAGAATATAATTAGTGTATACTATTTGCAAATTACATTGTTGTATGCAACAAAAAACAGCAAAATTGTTGAGAGAAAATTATAGCAACAAAAAAAGCATTAAAAAATTGAGAATTAAAATTTATCAAAAAAACAAAAAAATAAATATAAAACACTAAAAATGATTAATAATAAAAAAGTTTACGTACTATGGCTAATCCCTAGTTAGACCGGCCTTGATTAAACGATTAAAAACGTGAAATAAAAAAATCTAAAAAAATAGTTAAATGTTTTGATGGTTGCTGCAAATACCCAAATTAAACTTAATAAAAAACAAAATTGATAAAAAAATTTTTTTATTATTATTTTTTATGTTATAGTTGTACGGCCATATTTTATGTAGATAAATAAATTACGTTACAAATTATAAATACAAGTTAAAATTTACCACCTCAGAGAATGCTGTTGGATTGTGTGCAAAACAATATAAAAGAAAATGGACTAACAAAAATTAACTCTCCGGACAGTACTTAATAAAAATATTAATTAACAATAGCAACATAGCAACATAATTTTTTTTAATAAATATTGTACAATTCTACTAAAAATGTATTGTTTAAAAATATTATTAAATTTGTATGTAAATAATATTTGAGAAAAACGTTTATTATTTAAACATACATTGTATTTACGCATATTTGTTTTAACTTTTATTTAATTTAAAACCTACATTTAAAAAGTATATGATGTTTTTGTTAAACACATGATTACAAAATAAATTTTACTTGATTGAATTGTTGCTGCTTAAAATAAACATAATATTACATTATAATTAAACATATGTAATTAAACATGTATTAATATTAATGTTTTATTAACTAGTATTACGCAATGCTTAAATAAACAATATTTTTACAAACAAATGCATTTTTTTAAATCAAACAAATTATTTACTTGCACAAGTTTTAATATGTTTTTATTAATTAAGTTGTAATGCAATTATAAAAAATATAAACAACATTATGAATAGTGTGTGCACATTTATTAATTGGTACAACAAAAACATTTTACTTTTAAAGATGTTAAATTATTATAACTGTACATTTAATTGTTTTTTTTACATAACAATTCTTATTAATAAACAATTAATAATTTACGCTTAACATTATCAAAGTTTATTAAAAAAAATTGTCACTTAACGTCCAGAAAATTATTACATTTTATTACAACAATTACTAACATATTATTGCATATAATTAAAACAAAATAGTTATAAAGTAGAAAAATATTATTTATGTCATTTCATATTTTATTAAAAAAATTAAATTTGTAAATTTTTTATCTAACTACAAACATTAATAAGTAACATTTCTTATTTGTCCAAAATTTTAATAAAAATAAATTTTATAAATAAAAACAACAATTAATCTTATACATTAATATTCGTTCAATAAATTTGACATTTTAACTTGGCACAATATAAAAGACAAAATAACATATTCTATGGATTTACCATCACGACCTTTTTTACATATATATATTATAAATTTACGTTATATAAAAATATACATAGTTTAGTTAAAATATAAAACAATATAATGTTTTTACATAAAATAGTTACTACTTTTTAAATAACAGGTATTTTCACATAAATAAATTACCTAGTACTAACATTACAATACAACGCAGGATATTTCTACTTAAGCGCTTATAGCTAAAATTGTTTATTTAATTGAACGCAACATTATAAACCAGTGCTTATTTTTGTATGTACACACTTACACAAGATAGTTAATAGTTACCCAAATGTATGTAATTAATGAATACATTTTTTTATTTACGATCATAATAATGTACTGCAGTTTAGAACAAACATTGTTAATAAAAGATAACTTGTATATTATCTACATATTAATAATAAATGTAAATTACACAAAATACAGTGGGGATGTTAATTTATTATGGATGGTAAAACACATATGTCAATAATAAACATGTAGCTATTAATTTAACTTATTTCAATAATTATTTATTTATTTAAACACAAACAAGTTAATTACAATATTTAATTACAATAATAATTTTTAACTAATTATTTGGTTTATTTAAAAAAAATTATTTAATATATGGGATTTTCTCTTATTTGCCTTTGAACAAAAAAATAATTTAAATAAAATCATTATAAATTCTTTAAACATTTGTGTGCAAAAGTCACATACGTTTTGAGAGTAACAGAATAGAATTATTTCTCTTATTTGTCTAATTTATTTATTTTATTTATTTATTTATTAAAAAAGTATGTACATTTAAAAGGACAATAATTTTAATGTAATTAAATTTTATAATTTATCAGTTTATTTTATTAATTAAAAATGCGTTTAAATAATTTGCATATACTCATTTTTGTCTCAATAAATTGCTATGAAAAAAACATTAATATTAAATGCAGTGCAAAAAGGTAAATATAAAGTAATACCACTAACGAAATAGTTTTAAGCAAATGTATCCAAGTGTTTTAAAAAAAAACAGTACATTATTAAACATTAAAAGTTTTTAAGAAACAAAATTATTTGTTTTTATTATCTTTAACCAAATAACACATACAAAGTATTAATAACTAACACGGCATAAAACATTTTAAAAATGTGCACAACAATAAGTCAAATTTACATCAATAAACTAATTTATTTTGATTATCAAAAACGGAATATATACATATATAATTATATAAATAACAACAATCAAATTTTCTTACAATAAATTAGATTTAAAAAGAAATAGTTTAGCATATATTACTTGGTTTAAACATGGGGAAAGATGGATTTAAATTACACTAACGTTAATAAAAATTGCGCCTACATATATTACTTTTTCTAAAACATATTCCAAACTAAAAAACATGAAATATAATATAGCAAACTTGTCACTTAACGTCCAGAAAATTATTACATTTTTATTACAGCAAAATACTAACTTATTATTGTTATAATTAAAACAAAATTGTCATAAAGTAACAAACATGTTATATGTCATTTTATATGTTACTAATAAAAATTAGTTTTGTTAATTTTAATTTAAATTATTAACATTGGTACTGAACGTTGTTTATTTGTTTAAAATTTTAATAAAATTCAATTTTATAAATAAAAAACAGCAACTAATCTTATACATTAATATTTGTTGAATAAAATTAACATTTTAACATGACACAAAACAAAAGACGAAATAACATATTTTATAAATTTACCATCACGATCTTTTTTACATAAATATATTATAAATTTACGTTATATAAAAAAATATACATTGTTTAGTTAAAATCAAAAGAAACAATTTAATTATTTATATAAATTAGTGATTACACGTGAAACAGCAGATATTTTCACATAATATAAATTACTTTGTAACAACATATTTTGTTCTAATAATAAAAACCCAAGTTATTTTTACTTAAAATAATTAGTTAGGTTTTTACTGCGTTTAATTATTTACTTATTAATTCAACTTTATTTTATTATTTATTTATTTATTTGAACACAAGCAATTTAATTACTAATATTTAATTACAGTAATAATTTTTAACAAATTATTTTTGTTTATTTATAAAGGGGATTATTTTAAATATTGGATTCTGCCTCATTTATCTTTAAACAAAAAAATATTTTAAATATAATCTGTATTAATTTTTTGAACATTTGTGTGCCCAAACAACGTTGTTTTTTATAGTAACAAAATAAAATTATTTCTCTTGTTTGTCTAATTTATTTATTAAATTAAATTATTTATAAAAACTTATGTAAATTTAAAGGGACTGTAATGTTGAGGTAATTAAATATTATAATTTTTTATTTCAATTTTTATTTATAAATGTGTTTACATAATTTGCATATACACATTTCTGTCAAAATGAAATGCTATAACATAAACATTAATTTTCATTGCAGCATAAAATGGTAAATATAAAATTGTACTACTTACGAGCTGGTTCTAAGCAAATATATATATGTGTTTTAGAAGAAAACAGTAAATTAATAAACATTAGCATTTTTTGAAGAAAACATTTTATTTGTTACTATTATGTTTAATTAAATAATACATACAAAGTATTAATTTTTAACGCAGCACAATACATTTTCATAATTTGCAAAACAAAAAATTAACTTTACATTAATAATTTAGGTTGTTCTATTATGAACAACAAAATATCTATATATATGTACATAGTAATTACTAAGCTTTTGTTCAATAAATTAGTTTTAAAAAGCCATAGTTGCAAGGTATAATACTCGGGTTAAACATGAGAAAGATTGATTTAAATTACACTAAATTTATTACACATTGTGCCCACATATGGGTATTTTTCTAAAAAATAATACAAATTTAAAACATGAATTATAACATAGCAAATTTGTCACTTAACGTTTAGAAAATTATTACATTTTATTACAGCAAATACTAACCTATTATTGTTTATAATTAAAACAAATTGTCGTAAAGTAACAAATATGTGATATGTTATTTTATAAGTTACTAATAAAATTAGTTTGTTATTTTTTTATTAACAAAACAGATTTTTACTTAACGTTGTTTATTTGTTTAAAGTTTTAATAAAATTTAATTTTATAAATAAAAAACAGCAATTAATTTAATACATTAATATTTGTTCAATAAATTTAACATGTTAACATAATACAATATAAAAGACGAAATAAAATATTTTTTGGATTTACCATCACCGCCTTTTTTTACATAAATATATTATAATTTTACGTTATTTAAAAATATACATTGTTTAGTTAAAATTAATAATCACAAAAAGAAACAATTTAATTATTTATATGAATTAGTAATTGCACTTAAAACAGCAGGTACTTTCACATAATATAAATTAATTTGTTTTAACTTATTCTGTTTTTATAATAAAGACCCAAGATAATTCTACACAATGTAGTCAGTTATTTTTTAATGCGTTTAATTATTTATTTAAATAAACGCACCATTATGCAATAATGCTTATTTTTGTATGTACACAAATAAACAAATTAGTTAATGCTTACACAAATTTATGAACCTAGTTATAATGTTTTAGAATTTACTATCATATTGATGTACTGCAGTTTAGAACAAATATTGTTAATAAAAAATAACTTGTATAAACCTACATATTTATTATTAATGTATATTACACAAAAATAATTGTGTGATGTTAATTTCTTAGGGATGGTAAAACACGTATGTTAATAGTAAACTTGTAGCTATTAATTTAACTTTATATTATTATTTATTTATCTATTTAAACATAAGCAAGTTAGTTACTAATATTTAATTACATTGATAATTTTTAACAAATTATTTTATTTATTTATAAAAAGAATTATTTTAAATATTACATTCTTTTTTATTTTTTTTTTGAACAAAGAGTATTTTAAATATAATTATTATAATTTTTTTAAATCTTTGTTGGCGAATGTTACATACGTTTCGAGAGTCACAAAATCAAATTATTTATCCAAATAAAAATATAAGAAGACGTAAATTGTGAGATAAATTCATTTTGTATATTCTCGTCAGTCACAAACATATAACATTTTAGTATATATATACAAAAATAAAAAGGGGGTACAGATAACATTTAAATTAGTACAACTCAAACATTTACACACAATTATTACGACCAAGCTAAGTTTAATGTAGTGACGAACTGTTTTTGTGCACACAAAGCAGGTTTCAATGTGTGAATATAAACAGATTCGAGAATTTTCAACATATTCGAAGCTGGAGAAGTAATTAGCACTTTTAAACAATTTTTAAAATTGATTTGAAGTTGTTTTAAAGTGCTAATTACTTCTCCAGCTTCAAATATGTTGAAAATTCTCGAATCACACATTAAAACCTGCTTTGTGTGCACAAAAACAGTTTGTCACTACATTAAACTTAGCTTGGTCGTAATGATTGTATGTAAATGTTTGAGTTGTACTAATTTAAATGTTATCTGTACCCCTTTTTATTTTTGTATATATATACTAAAATGGTATATGTTTGTGACTGACGAGAATATACAAAATAAATTCATCACACAATTTACGTCTTCTTATATTTTTATTTGGAATTATAAAAGGAACCCAATGCTTTAAATTTTTAAAACGAATTATTTCTCTTATTTTTCTAATTTTTTTATTAAATTAAATTATTTATAAAAACTTATGTTAATTTAAAAGGACAGTAATGTTGATGTAATTAAATATTATAATGTATTACTTTAATTTTGTATTTATAAATGTGTTTTCATAATTTGCATAAACTCATTTCTGTTTAAATAAATCTCTATAAACATTAATTTTAAATGCAGTGTAAAATATCAAATATAAATCGTACTACTTACGAGTTAGTTCTAAGCATATGTATACATGTAAATTAGAAGTAAACAGTAAATTAATAAATATTAGTAGTTTTTAAGAAAACATTTTATTTGTTTCTATTATCTTTAATCAAATAATATATACGAAGTATTAATATCTAACATGTTACAATACATTTTAATAATTTCTAGGACAATAAATCAAGTTTACATCGATAAATTAATTTATTTTATTACTCAAAACGGAATATATATATATATATAGTAATTACTGGGTTTTTGTACAATAATTGAGTTTTAAAAAGCAATAGTTACAATGTATATTACCCGGCTTAAACATGGGGAAAGGTGTATTTAAATTACACTAACGTTAGTAAGTTTGCGCCCGCATATGGCTTTCTTTCTAAAAATTAATCTTAATTTAAAACATAAAATATAACATAACAAAATTGTTATTTAACTTCTTGGACATTATCACATTTTGTTGCAGCAAATACTAACATATATTGTTTATAATTAAAACATTATTGTAATAAGGTAACAAATATGTTATATGTCATTTTACATGTTACTAATAAAATTTGTTCTGTTAATTTTAATTTAACTATAAACATTAGTATTTAACGTTGATTAATTCTTTAAAGTTTTAATAAAATTTAATTTTATAAATAAAAAACAACAATTAAACTTACACATTAATATTTGTTGAATAAAATTAACATTTTAACATGACACAATATAATAGATGAAATAACATATATTATAGATTTACCTTCACCGCCTATTGTTAAATAAATATATTATAAATTTACGTTATATAAAAGTATAAATAGTTTAGTTAAAAACAATAACCAAAAAAACAGTTTAATTATTTATATGAATTAGTAATTGCACTTAAAACAGCAGGTACTTTCACATAATATAATTTATTTTGTACTAACATATTCTGTTTTTATAATAAAATGCTAAGTTATTTCTACACAAAGTAGTTAGTTATTTTTTATTTCGTATAATTATTTACTTAATTAAACGCAACATTTTAAATAGTGTTTATTATAGTATATATACAAATACATAAATCAGTTAACGTTTACACAAATTCATGTACTTAGTAATCATGTTTTAAAACTTACTATCATACTGATGTACTGCAGTTTAGAACAAATATTGTTAATAAAAAAAAAGTTCAATAAACCTGCGTAATATTATTTAATGTAAATTAAACAAAAATAGTTGTGTGATGTTAATTTATTATGTCAACAATAAACTGGTAGCTATTAATTTAACTTTTTTTAATTATTTATTTATTTATTTAATTACGAGCATGTTATTTACTAAAATTTCATTACAATGATATGTTTTAACAAATTATTTTGTTTATTTATAAAACGAATTATTTTTTTATTTTGAATCCTATATCTTTTATTTTTGATTAAAAACGTATTTTACATATTGTCATTAAAAAAGTTTTAAACCTCTGTTTGGGTAAGACATATACATTTCATGAGTAGCAGAAAAATTTTTTTTACGACCCTTATTTATTTTTTATATTTATTTATTGATAAAAATGTATGTAAATTTAAAAGGGCAGTAATTTTAATGTAAATAAATATTATAATTTCTTACTCTAATTTTTTATAAAATACGTTTTTATGTAATTTTTTTTCGATTAAAACATTTTAAAACATTTTATATATGTTAAAAATAAACAATAAATAAATAAACATTGGTATCTTTTAATCATCTGTTTTTGTATATATATGTTTAACCAGTTTTATTATTATTAATTTATATTGCATAAAATATTTTAATAGTAAATCAAATGTGTTCAATATATTTTACATTTTATATTATTTTAAAAAAATATACATACATGTACATAGTTTTTATACTCTGTCCCATTTTAGTAAATTAATGTCTGAGATGAAATTGTTAATGTATGTATGACGTTATGTATGACGCTTAAACAGTACAGTATTAAACAAAAAATAAAACAATTTATGGACTTTTAATAATCAATATTTATAAATAAAGATGTTGTATATATATATATATATATATATATATATATATATATATATATATATATATATATTATATAATATATAAATACATTAAATGTATACTTCACATAAGCTTTTTTTGTTATTTGGACGGAATTACTTTAATGCATACAATTGTTGTTTACATTATTGCTCTAATGTATACGTCAAGACACAAAAAAAGCTTTTTACTTTAATTTTAAATTAAACGCAATGTTTTTATTTTTTAGACCAAACAAATATGTAATACTGAAAAACTGAGATTTTTATAAATTGCTTTTAAACAATTTGTACTTTAATGCAATGGAATATTAATAATTGTTTGTTAAAAAAGAATTTGACAAGTTAATATAAATTGTTTATTTCTATTTTATGTGTTAAAAATTAGTTATGATAACATAGTAAAAATATTGCAAATATGTAACATTAGTAATAATTTTTGAAAAATGTACATATTCCTTAATTTAGTTTAATCAAATAATATATTGTCAAAATGTATAAGTTATAAGTTTTTGTTTATAAAAAAATATAATACTGTTCTCCGTAAAAACAATTATTTTAATTGTTTTGATTGTTAATATTGAAAAATTGAAGTTTTATAATTATTTTAGTGTAATTTTAATAAGCATGTTTGCTTAAGTGATGTCATAAAAGTCAAGTAATTTTAATGTAATGATTTTAACAAAATATATTTTAATACGTTTAAATATATGTCTTGCTATAAAAAAGTAAACATTATAAATGTTAACATAAAATGTGCTAATAATGTAAATAATAATATTTTTAACTAATTTAGTAGCCAGTTTATTATGTGGTCAAGTGTTTTAGTTAGTTAGGGACGTAAAATAACTTTTTTTCTTGATATTCTGTTAAAAACAGCATTATTTTGCAAACATGTGCAGTATAATAACAATAATTTCCGACAACTGATTCAGTAATTTAAGGAACATGACTTACTACATTTTTTACCGTAAAACAATTATTTTTATAAACAAATTGATAATAATAATTATTATTATTTAATATAAGATCGTTAATTATTATTGGTAAATGTTGGGCGTCATATAATTTTTAATTAGTCGACATTTGAGTAAAATTTATTAAACGTTGGGTTTGTTTTTTAATTAGTTTATTTTTTAAATTAAACTGTAATTTAATATTTTAAAAATTATTTAATGTATTTAATGTACTTTTTTTCCTGTTGCTTTATTTTGCATTGGTTTTTGTTTGTGAACCGGACTAAACTCTAAGTAGTTATTCTACTTAATATAAGGTAACAAATGTTATCTGTGTTCTTAAAAAAGATACAAACAGTGAGTTTTATTACTGTGAATATAAACAAAAGCATTAAGAAAATAAAATATTTTTATACATAAATGTTTTTTGTAGATTCATTTTTTATTAGAAACAAAATTATAAAACACCGGACATTGTAAAACAAGTAATTTCATGTTTATGTAATTTATTGTACAACTACAAATTGAAATTGTTTTACATGTTTTACGGTTAAACTTAAGAACAATAAATGTGTTATAATTGCAACAAATGTAAAGCATAAACGCACAAGTTTAAACAAAAAAAACTGTATTAGATTTTAACAAAAAAGACTATTAACCAAGGAAGAATTAGAGTTAAAATTATTATTTATGCAAATATGCCAAATTCAGATATACGCCCGTGACACATAAAAAAGAAATCACAACAAGAGATTTGTATAATTCTTGGTAAAAAATATGTCACAGTACGTACTTTTACTACGGCCCATTAAGCTAAACTGGTGTTTAAAACATAGTAGTCCTGACGTACAGTATTCAACATAGCCATAGTGTAGGATGGGTTTAGATTTTATTAATGACATTAATTTTGCACCCAAGTTTGGCATTTTGTCTAATAAAAAAACAAAGTTAAAGAAACATAACTTAACTTATATAGCATTATCACATCTAATTACAAAAAATACTATTATATTTTTTTTTACTTAAAACAACATTGGCATAAAAGAAAAAATATACAATATGTCATTTCTTAATTTTTGTTCCATTATTATGTTCTTTTATTTAAGCACAAACAATTTAATTACAAATATTTAAATACAATGATGTGTTTAAGAAACAGTTTTGGTTATGTTTTAAGAACAATTTTTAAAATATTGAATCACCCAATCATTTATATGTTATCAGAAATATATTTTAAACTGTACCACTAAAAATATTTCAAACCTATGTATGTAAAAACGTATTAACTTCGGGTGTAGCAAAAAAACATTTATTTTTTATTAGCATTATTTACTCTTTAATTGTTTTATTTTATCTGTATTTATGTAAAATAAATATTATTTTAGTCTTATTATAATTAAGACAAGAAGAACTTACCTGCACATCAATACAAAAAATTATGTCTGCCCTACTTATTCAGAGTATTAACCAATCCAAAATCAAACAAAATTGAACTACTAAAAAACCTACCAAAGTAGGAATTGTTCCTTCTACGTATTTATTTGAACTAATTTGGACATCTTACAATATAATGTAATAAATGTGTTTTATAATGACTTATTCTATGTACAACAAATTTGAATATTAAAAAAAAATCACATGCATATTATACAGACTAGATTTATATTTATTAACATATGACATACTATTTCATTTTGATCCCGTTAGTTGTACCACTATTTTTTATATTGATGGTTAAAATGTATTTTATGCTGAATGTATCTCTAGTGAGATATCAAAGCTTAATAATAATAAAAATAATAATTATTATTATTTTGTGTGCTTAATTTTATTAAAAATAAACAATAACTAATTTTAAAAATTAATGTTAAATGAACATTTAAATCTGCCCTGATTGTGATGTTATATTAATTATCAAAATAAACATTTAATTATTTTAATTTATATAAATAAATTTTTAAAAAAATTTTAATTTTAAAAAACATATTAAAACAAATCGAATAATGTATTATTGCCGTAGGAATGATTATTGATGCGTACAAACAAAGTTTTGTTTTTAGGCAAATGGAAAAACATGACCATATTGATTTGAGTCTATTAAAAACTGACATTGCCTTACCAATGTTGGCTTTAACATCAATTTTGGTTTGTCCGTCTTTACCAACTATGCTTCTTAGATATGTAAAGGAAATAACAATATTAATATATTGTCTACTAATTTTGATAGGCAAATTACTGTTTAACTTTATGCACAACACTTTTTTTATTAAACAATTATTCCGTAAGCAAATACGAGAACTGATATCACTGAGTCGTGTTGCCATATTTTGCATCATTTCTGGGGTTTCACTGAGTAGACCAATATTATCTAAAAAATCTAAATTCGTTTATTTGTCTTGGTTTCATTTAATACCATAAGACAAATTATTCATGGATTGAGTCATAATAAAATCAATTATTAGAAGAAACAAAAACGGTGACAAAATACATCCTTGACGTACTTTTATGACTATTTCAAACATAGCAGCATGATCACTTTTTGTTCAAACACAGCAACTTGTAGTTTGGTATAGCAAACGCATAATATTTACATATTTTAACGGTATTCCCTAAAACTTAACAATTATCTACAAAAATGATCGATGCACACTGTCAAAGGCTTTCATAAAATTAATAAAATTGATTGTTAGTAATTGCTAAAATTCTTGATTTTGCTCAATAATGTTACGAAGGGTAAGTATTTGTTCAATACGGTTTTTTTTTTCTAAAAACCTGTTTGTTGTTTTTAAAGGTGTTTATTTACCGCATTATTTAAACAATTTAAAATTACTTTGCAAAAAATCTTACCAGTAACAGACAATAAGGTTATTTCTCGCCAATTATTGCAATCGTTCAGACTTTATATTTTGGAAAGAGTAACAATTACTCCTTGCTGCCAATCATTTGGAACTTGTTCATTATGCCATATAAATTTAAATAAATAAGCAAGCTCACATGCTTTAACATTACCTCCATGTGCGAGCATTTTTGCTGTCATCTAGTTAAATCTTTCTGACTTATTGTTTTTCAAGTTTTGAATTGCAAAAATCACTTTAGTTACAGAAATGTCATCAATGCATATTTCCGGATTTTGAGTAACATTTATATTATTATTATTATTAAAATTTATAAGAGTATTTAGCACTGGCTGATTAAGTACTTTTTTATATGTTTTATCCATTTAGATAATTGCTCATCATTTATTAGAAGTAAACGACCATATTTTCCTTTGATTAGAATATTGGTGTTTTTTCTAACTACCGACAGTTATTTTAAAATTTTATAAAAAGTTTTGGAATTATTTTTTGCTGCTGTCTTATCTGCTTCTTTGCATCTGCTTTTTTACTAAATATTCTTATTTTTTCGGCATTTTTCTTAACTTGATTATTTATAGTTTTCTATTTATTATCAACAATTTTCCAAATTACAGGATTGTAAGATTGATCTCTTGCAAATGTTGTTTTTTTTTTGAAATTAATTAAATTCTATGAGACTGATAAAATCTATCGTTTTTTACAGAGTAACATCTTTTATTTAGCACATTTGCTGCACAGTTTGTAATTGTTTTATGAAACAATTCTTATTAGTCATCAGACTTTTCTACCCTTTTCAAATTTTAAAATGTATTTTTTTAAAAAATTGTAAAATTGATTTGAGATATTTGACTGTTTAAGTTTCTCACACAAAAATGGATGTAATTAATTTGTGGTTTCTATTGTCTTTAAGTTTAAACAAAATTTTCTTACAAGAAGATTGTGATCAAAACCAACATCTGCATCACGATATGCTCGTACATTTTGTTATAAATATCGCCATTTTGTGCTAATACAAATGGAATTAATTTCGTTTAATGTTTTTCCTTCTAGATTAACCCTTGTTGTCTTGTGTATATTTTTGTGTTGGCAACGCTTATTTTACAATAAATGTTTAGCGTCAAAAACTTATAACTATTACCATGTATGCTATTAGCATAGCCATGTGCTTCAACATTTAAAAAGTACCCAGATCTATATTTGTTCAATTTTGCATTAAAATTACCGATCACAAATTTTATGTTTTCTTTTTAGTACATTTTCTAACAAATTTTGTAATTAATCATAAACAATATTTTCTTGGTTCTCTTCAGTAGCCTCAGTAACTTTTGCAAATCTGGTGTTGAATCTAGCTAAAATAATACAGTCGCTTACAGGTTTTCATCCAATTATAGCATTAGCTGCATTTTTACTTAACTTAATATTATCTCCATTAATATGATGTTCTTCATGTCCAGAATATAACATTGATGTATCTCCACTCACAAAATAACCTTGGTCTTTATATATATGTATATATATATATATATATATATAGTTTTTTATGTACACATTATTAGTTTTTAAAAATTAATTATTATAATTGTTTTAATATAATGTTAACAATCATATTTGTTTAAGTGATGTTAGCAAATTCAAGTAATTTTAATTTGTTAATTTTAACACTGCCTATTTTAATTCCTTTTAATAGGTCTGGTTATAAAAATGTTAGCATAATAAATATTTACATAACACAGTAAATATAAATTTTATTTATAACTTGCAAATTAATTATTTTATTAATGTACATACAAAATTGCTAGTGACTTCTGATTAATAAAAATAGCATTATGTTTTATATCGAATCACAATGGTTTATTTGTTTTTAAATATATATAAAAAACGTTGCTATTAAAATACTTTAATATTAGCACATATTGTCCAACAACTAAAATCAACATTAAAAATATAATATTTTTTTATTTACATTTAAATTGATTAAAATTGAAAAAATATAGCATTTAGATCAATTCAAAAATCAAAATATGACTAACTAAATAAATACAATTTTTACAAAAATATTTTTTGAATAAACCAGAAAAAATTACCTTTACATAAAACCAATATTTGTCAATGCAAATAATTCTGTTAGTTATGCATATTTGAAATAATACTTAATTTTAAAGCAAACATAATTGGTTTTTTTTAATTACAAAAATAGGAATTGATTTACTAACGCATTTAATTAACCTAATTTAGACATTTTACTAAATACTGCAATTTTATTTTATAATGACTAATTCAAATTATAATAGTTAATTTTTTAAACCATATATTGTCTTAATTCTTATATGCTTTATTATAAAGGTTATATTAAAAATAAACAAATAAAAAATAGTAATATTATTATGAAAATAATTACATTATTTGCATTTTTATATTTTTAATTTACAATTGTAAAACATTTAAATATTAGATAATGTAATTGTTGTATCAACCGAATAATTTGTTTGTAAATTATTTTGGTAACGTTATATTTTTTTATTTGTAATGCATTAAATTTAAGAAAAACATGTTAAAACGTATTACTAGGCATATTATATTATTAATAAATACATTTAATGTTTTTGCTTGTTTAGATTTTTAAAATAATACGTTCTTTTCATTTATATAACATTAACCATTTTTTAATAAACAGTTATGTAATTTTAAAATAATTTTACAAAACCATATTAAAAAATTATGTTTAACACTAACTGTAATTTGATAAAAAACCATTACATAAAAAAACATTTTATTTGTTTATATACACTTAACTACTAAAGTATTACTAATTATTTATATAAATAGTAATAATTTTACGTAATTTAATTATATATACATAATAAAAATAAAACATGTATAATTTTAGTACAAATATAATACTGTACAATTGGAGGGTTAAATTTACAACACTACAGCTTTATTAAAACAAAATTTTATATTATTCTGCAAAGTTTACTAACATTTTTTTAAGTTATTCTAACGCGAACGTAAAAACTTAAAAAATATTATAAACTATAAAACATTTTAATATTACTATATATTGTGTAGTTTATAAACATTTTAGGTAAACTAAATTTAATGATTATTAACATTTTAATTAACACTTTACATTTATATTTATTAAAATTTTTAATATGTACAATAACAATTTCTAAACTTACTAATTTTTTCCGCTATGTAATTTATCATATATAATAATTAAACAATATTTTAACTTAGTGTTAACTTTTTATAATTTAATTAATGCAATGTAAATAATACTG
>JAKXYG010001420.1:0-104542 GCA_025895645.1 Cardicola forsteri | reverse complement strand
ACTTGAAAGTTATATTTTTTTCAACTAAGTAATTATGCTAAAATAATATGGATTATCAATACTTAAAGTTAATTGTACTTTAACTTTTTTATAATTATAAATAGTTAAGTGTTTTGAAATTTTTGGATAAATTGCATTCAAATGGGTAAATGGTGATAGTCACACTTTAAAATTTTATACATATTAAGTTAAAAACATAAAACGATTACGCAACACAAATTTCAAAAAAAAAATTTTGTTTACTTAATTTTATAAGTGTTTACATAACCCAGCACACGTCACTTTATACACTATATATAAAAAAATTAATCAGTTTTCATATTTTATATGTATAGAAAATTTAACATTAATTATGGTGTGAAAAGATCAAAGAATGTATAAGCTTTCTAACTTTACATAATCCGATTTTTTCTGTTTTTAGCTATCCAATTGTTTTCCATTTATTGTTATTGTTCTTTTGATATAATTCCGATAAATAGAACCGAGGATCAAAAGGAGTTTTACTCCTACTTAACTCGTGTATTCAACCTGTAACCTGTAATTCAAGAATGTAAGCTACACTAATCGTTTAAAGTCCTTTAAGCTCTTCTCTCTACATGACAGAAGGCTCCGGGGCGATCTCATTCTAGTGTATAAATTATTAAGGTCAAACTGTGCAGATCATCCTTTTATACCTACCAACAACATTCGAAAAAGACATCCTTTTAAATTATCTAAACCAAGAGTTAGATCCCGTCTACGCCTAAACCATTTCTTGTATATCTGCATGGAATCTTTTACCGCACAACGTGGTTTTAGCATCTTCCATTGACACCTTTAAATTGCATATAATAAGTATTTTCTCCACGACTACATCTATTTTTTTATTCACATTTACATATATATATATATATATATATATATAATTTTCGAGATTTATTTCTATTGATAATTGATTTTTTGAACCGAGTACCAAAAGGCGTTTCCTCCTATATAACTTGTGAATATACCTGAATACTTGAATACCTGAAGAAATGCATTTCAGTTGCATGTATCCAAAACGAAATTGGATCAAAACTTCAAAATACGGTCTACTTCGAGAATTTTTAAATTCCAAAAACCTAATATAATGTACGATAACAAGATAAACATTTCCAGATTATTTATACATATATTGATTGTAGTAGTGGTTAAATAAAGTTATTATGTTATTAAGTCAAGCAAGACTTAAGGAATAAAAAGTACGATCTAACCTTACTATTGATTCCAGCTAATTGCATTCCAATCCTGTGCACTAGTTACAATTATAACAATAAACGATGTCACTTGTAAAATACAATTTTTTGTCTCACTTAATAATAAACATAGATAAACCGTCAACCTCATTAATTTTGTTATTGTTTATGTATATGAAATTTTTGTGCTTTACAATTTTGTACATTTTAATACAGAAAACATTTATTTTCTAACATATATTACCTGCCTTTTCTTATATAATCTAATATTACGTCAGTTTATAAGTATATACGTTACTACTAATGACTATGTTGTGCTAAAATTTTAAAAATAATACACATTACAATGTTGGAACATTACATTTATCAACAAAAATTAATGTATTGTTTATTAATTAATTTTTCTTTATTTTACTTTTCAGAAAAATATTTAGAACATTTTGGCTGCTTTTTACACATGTTTCCTCATGATCGCCCGCGTGATTTTGATCGATTTGGTCACATATTTAGAAACGTTTTCTATCACCAACATACGATTAAAATTTTTTCATTACATACTCACAAAATTTTACGTAATTCTTATTGGTTCCTTTTTACGCAGCTTTTTCTCCTGGTTGGTTTTATCATTTACCGTATTTTAGACAAAAAAAACCTGCCGTTTTTAAAAAATAAAACATGCTTATTTTATTTTAAAAATTATAATTGTTATTATTTTGTAATTTGTTAAAAATAAAATAATTTTTAGGATTTGTATATTTCATTGGGATATATGTACTTATTTTAAATTGCTGCGTTACGCGTTATTGTTAGTCAATCGGTGTTGTGATATGTTATTTATGGTTGAAAAACATGCAGCTTCTTACTAAAAATATTATTTATGCCAGTATCTAACTGTAAATTATTGAAAAATAATTATTAAATTATGCCTTTTAATGAAAATGAATATTGACATTTTTGTATTACGTAAGATTTCATAAGTAATATATTATTTTTGTTAATCTTTTATTTTTATAAACGTTTTGTGGTTAGTCTTAAGGTTTACATGAAACAGCTTTAAGAATATATTTTTAATAATGGGTGTTATTTAGCGATTTTGTGGACGTTGTATAGTGTTTGAATCCAATAGTCATTAAAAAACGATAACTAGTTTTTAGTTATTGATTACATAAATTATAAAAACAAACTAAAGTTATATTTTTTAATCACGTCAAAACGTACTCATATTAGTTTTTCTATAATTTGAAGTTTTATGAGATTTTTGAAATAAAATTTTATAGTTAATATGTTTAATGCACATTTCTGAGGCTTACGTTATTTTGAATTATGTTATTCGATTATTTTTAAAGACTTTAGCATTTGGATTGGTTTATTTGTAAGTTCTAATAACTGAACTACCTGTGCACTTCCGTAAACCGTGAACAGTGGAAGGGGAATAACCTGGATGCTATGCAAACTTGGAGTTAATAAAGAGGTAGCTTTACCACCAACATTTGTTATTGTACAACTCTCACAACAATTACTGCAAAAAAGCGATTATTTAACTAAAACCTCTATCAACTACAGCATACAAGAGAAACGTCACTTCGATTATAAAATATACAATACTATATAATAATTGAAAAAACCATAATTATATATACATATATATTGTAAGCAAAAAAAGTATAAATTATCAACTGGTGCAGAATTGAAAATGGAGTAAAATGATTAACATGATATATAAAGACAACTATTAACAAAAATACAGATTACATGCAATTTTTTCAGTTATCAAATGATTAAAGATATTACAAAGTTCAAAAAATTTAATAATCTATGTGATCGCTTTTATTTGAACAACATGATTCAGATGTTTTGGAATACTGTCAATAAGAGTGTTGATATATTTTGTTTCATCTCATATTGAACAATAAACCGAATGCGTTCACATAAATCCTCATTTTCGGTATGCTTATTGATATTGCGCTTTAGCATACTGAAAAATTATTTTCAATAACAATCTCCGAGCTGTTAGGTGGCAATTGAGTGAAAGATAGTTGTTTTGATTTTAGCCCCTCTATTATCTAAATGTAAATATAAAGCAAATAAAGTGAACTTAGATGAATATGACGTTACCTTTTTGGACATATAACATGGAGCATTGTCCTGAAAAACAGTAGTAACCCCCGTGTAAGTGTGCTGCATTTCATAATGAAAAACATCCTTCATAACTGAAATAAATTTTTTACTATTTAAGGTACCAGATATAATTCTCCATTTTATAGGTTGATTATACTTAATACCAAACCAACACATTACTTGTTGATGGGGGGCATTCTTTCTAACAGTCGGGAGTGAATGTTAATGAAAACTCGTCTCACACAATAGTGAAAAAGAAATAGATGAGTTTTACGAGCAACTAGAAGATTTATACTCTCGGCTCAAAATCTCATCCCAAATTATTGTTATTGGAGGAGATTTCAATGGCAGAGTTTGCAGGGACGATATCAACCGTTCCTGGATTGGCCTTGGACAAAATCGCGCGAACAATGCGAGAACGGAAGAAGATTAAGTGAATTCGCTGCTAAGTGCAATATGGTTCTCACGAACACATTCTTTTAACACCCCACGAAACATTTGACAACATTTCGTTTAAGCTGTGGTAGATACTTTTCTCAAATTGATTACATTCTGGTTAACAAACGCTGGTTTAGTGTAATAAAGAATTCCCGCGCATACAGAGGTTGCGGAACAGGAAGCGAGAATGACACCGATCATTCGCTTGTTTCATGTTCACTTTGTCTACGTCTCAGAGTGACAAAGGCTAGCCTTGAAATTTATGCTCCGGATTATTCTCTACTAACACACTGACTATGCTGACAAGTTCTCCAAAGCCTACTTATCAGCTCCAGCTGCTCCTAGTTGCAGTATGGGAATAAATCGACCATGGAAGATTTTGAAACGAAAGATCGATTTAGCTAGTTTGGTGCTCCCCTGTTTAACCAACTTCAAAGGACCAAACTGGTTGTCCGCCAATTCTCGATATCTCTATACACAAGCAAAAATATCTACGAGAAAAAGCGAAGCTAGATCATTATGTGCGGAATTTCGAAAAAGTTATGAGGAGGATTAACAAAGACACTGGGATTCTGTAGCAGATGAGCTAGAGGTTTTTGCTCGCCATAATAACTGCGGGAAAATATACAAGAAATTGGAACAACTCTGTCATGGTAATAAAGTTAAAGTTGGATCGTCTGGCATTTCAAACGAAGACTGGTTACTTCACTTTAACCAGATTTTAAACCATCTTGAAATTACAACAGGCTGGCTGCAAGATGAATCCAATCTTGACACAGTTCCTCCGGCAATTTATCCAATCTTCGTAGAACCCCAACTGTCGATGATATTATGCACATATGCAGTAAACTCAAAGCTAGGAAAGCCGCCAGATTCGACGGAATTCCTCCATATGTCTTTAAATATGGTTCCTCAAGACTTGTTGAAGATTTATATGGCATCATAACGGATTTCTGGACAACTGAGCAGTGCCCTGAAGACTGGCACCGTGCTACTATTGTTCTTGTTCACAAGAAAGGAGATTGGCAAATACCTGCTAACTACAGAGGCATCAGCTTACTTTGCATAGCTGCCAAAATTGCCACCTCAGCAATAGTTGAACGGATCCGCCCGGAGAGGGAAAACCACTCGTCTTAATCAAACGGGTTTTCGTCCTGGTATGGGATGCATCGATCAAATTCATACGCTGCGACGCATTCTTGAATTTTGGGAAAAGTTTTAACGTTTTACGTATGTAGCGTTCATTGACTACTCTTCAGCTTTTGACTCGCTGAACAGAAAACGACTCTGGATAGCTATGTTACGTGATGGAACTCCGATGAAACTTGTAAATCTCCTACGTGCTCTGTACAAGAACTCAACTGCTGTAATCCGCAATTGCAACAGATCTACTACAAAGCCATTCGAAATTTGCAGTGGTGTCCGTCAAGGCTGTGTGGCTGCTCCACTTTTGTTCAACTATGCAATTGATGCTATATTTGCCAAGGTCTCTGGACAAATGGAAGGCGTGTATGTTGGTACAAAGCCCATCACCGACTTATAATACGCCGACGATGCTATTCTGCTAGCTGAAAATGAAGATCAACTACAGAGAGCATTGGATTTTTTTGTGATCGTTTCCGGTGAATATGGCCTGAAGTTCAATCTCAAAAAAATCAGTCATCATGACGTCACAGGCTCCTGATGCGAGGATTATATTGAATGATGTTGTGCTTCCCAATGTAAAGCAATTTACGTATCTCGGCTCTTCGATTACTTCTGACGGAGGTTTGGCTGCTGCTGCGTTTGGGAAACTTGCTAATCCATTATGGAGACGAAAAAATATCAATCCAAAGACAAAGATGAACATTTCCTCTTCATTGGTTCGCACAGTGCTTCTATACGCAGCTGAAACCTGGACTCTTACAGGGTCTGAGATCTTGAAGCTTAACAAATTTGAGGCAAGATGTCTCAGGTATATTTGGCACAATACTCATTTTGCATCATCCATATCAAGAGACTGGACAAAAAAGATCAGTATCCACCAAATTCGAGATAACCTCCAATTCCATTAACTTTCTTCCTTGGTGTTGCGTCAACGTAGATTGCGCTGGTTTGGTCACGTTCTTCGTAAAAATCCTGATGCAATCTCACGTTCAGTAACTTTGGCTTGTCCAAATGCCGATTGGAAGAAAAGGAAAGGTGGTCAGAAACGTACTTGGATGGACGCTGTTCGGGACGATCTTCACCTTATTTTGGCCGGGGCTATATCTTGGAAACAATGGCAAAGTCGCTGGACTGACATATCTGTGCTCGTCTCCGAAAACCGTGAACAATGGAGGGGAATTATTCGTGATGCTTTGAAAGCTTGGAACTAATAAAGAGGTGGCTTTGCCACCAACTTTCGTTGTTGTTGTATTATAAAAATTGTGTAATGTCAACTTATTATCCACGTTAATATAGAAATAGCTTTTAAAATATGCCATTTTGGCCGACTCAGCCTGTTTAAATAAATATTTTTAAGTATATATTAAAGAACTATTGAGTACTTGACATTATTTTTAATTCTCAATATTTATTTTTACAAAAAAACAATTGGACATAACATATTAATTTAGATTTAATTCTTTTGTATTTTTTTGCGTTAATTTTTGAAATGGCTATAATAACAAAATGTTTGCTTTAATAAAATTATATATATATATATATATATATATATATATAACCAGCAAGTTTGATTTACAAATTTTTAAATATAACTATCCATTTTTTAACATTTCCTAGTTATAATCAATTAACTAAATATTATTAGTAATTAAAATTAGCTATTTTTCTTTCAAATGGTGGCAAAAGTTGCAAATTATTGGAAGTGAGCAAAAGCGATAAATATACAATAATAATAATAAGTATTATTTTTGTTTGTTAAATCTAGCGAATCTAAGTATTGTTTTATTTTTAACTTAAATCAAGAAATGGATATAAAATGGTTTTTATTATATCAAACATTAGCAAAAGGTAAAGTGTTATTCTTATTTTCCTAATAGTTTAATGTTGCCACAACTTGAAGTCAATTCAGAAAGAAAGACTGATCTGTCTTCGTTTTTTAATTTAAATCCTTTGGCTCAAACATATGATAATTTATTTGAACAAAAATCGTCGCGTAAAACCATTAGTTTATTCACTCATTTGTTAAATTTCCGTTTAAACTCTAATTGGAAATTTCCGTTAGACCAATGGGAAATACATTCTATTTTGTCTCATATTGATCGGATGGAATTTAACGGTTTGGAACAAACAGATTACATTGATGGTTTGGCTGTGTCACGAAATTTGCAATGCAGTGAGGCAGTATCTTTGAAGAATTATTCAGCTGTTAGACGTTGCAAGTCAACAAATTTTGTTGTGGGTTTTTTTTTCTTTTATTAATGATTCATACAATCTGCTATAGTCAGTTTTAAGCTTGTATTAATAAACTAGGAGGTTAAAACGCAGAGCATTTAATTTTACTTTAATAAAAAATTTGTTAAATAAATAACAAGGAAAACGGTTTATAAAAATGAATTATTAGTAACTAAACATTGGAAACGCTTAATTGTTTCTAAGGTACAAAAGATAGTTAACTAGATTAAACTAACTATATACTTATATTTTATAGAGAAAAAATTATTTTAAATAAAAGTTATGAAGTATAAGTCAAACAATTGTTTCCATTTTCTGTATCTTTTTAACATTATGATGAAATATTTAAAATCAAATTAATGTATATCGTTTCACTTTATATATACCTCATAATAGATGCATGTTTATCATTGTTTTCATTGTTTGATTACTTTAATACATTTTGCACCATGTTGTAGAATACGAAACGTCATTCGTGCTGTCTGGAAGCGAATAATGATGTAAAAGGCGTGGATTTAATTTCTCCGTGTTTAATAGCTAGCATAAACAATTTGGTTGGTCAATTTGAGTCACGTTATCAATGCAGGTTGGGCAATTTGTCGGACGACGTGAGTCGTTTGGTAAATCATTTTCCTGACGTAAATCACGAAGCCGGTTTGGATAGCGAGATTGGAGAGTTAGATGCATTTGCTTTATCTGAATATTTACTAACTAATTTTGGAGCCCATAATGCCGGTTTTGTACCCACCAATATGGATAATCCTATTCAAGACCCAGTAAATTATTTTAAACCTGTTCAGCACAATAGTCGAGAACAAGAGGATAATTTGTATGACCAATTGTGGGAATTATTGGAGCGGTCACGATTTCAATTTTACAGTGTTTTGAATGAATTGCTTAGTGAACGCTTAAGTTGGGGTAGAATTGTGGCAATGCTCGCTTTTGTGCGGACTTTGTGTGAAGTTGTGGAGCAAAAGCAGCAACACGGACCAATAAATGAACTGAGACACTTACTTGACACAATAAAAGATAAACCAAATCAAATATTTAACATTGGTGATAATGAACAAGTAAGTAGTTTTATTCATTTAATGTGGTTGGTGATATAGTTACCTCTTCATTATTTTTATATTTGTATGGCATATTAAACGATCGATTTTGATGGCTTAATAGGCGTTATATACATAGAAGAATAACATAGTTTCTTGGCTAGTAGACGACATCCTTGTGATAGTGCCATTAATTGCAACAATTGACAAGGCCAAAAGCTACAGGTATACTTATGCCTTGAGATACTTTTTAAGTATCCTGGATGTGTTTGCACTCACTCGGTTGAAACCGAAACCCAGTTATACCGCAGTGAATTCAGTCTCTACTGTTATTAGTCTAGATGCCTATAGGCACCTAGTCCAGGATGCACCACATGGAGGAGAAATAATTAGGAATATTACCATCAGAAATTGAGATTTTATAAGTATTACTTGAATCCTCAGGATCATTAGCATTAGTGGCATACATTATGAATAATAATGTATGACGGATATTTTAAGCTACTCGGTGATATATATATATGTACACCTCTCACAACAATTACCGTAAAAAGTGATTATTTAATTAAAACCTCTTTAGCAATTACATAGCACACAAGATTATAAAATATACAATACTATATAATAATTTAAAAAAATTATAAATATATATACATATATATTTTAAGTAATAAAAAATTGTATAAAATATTAACTGGTGCAGAATCAAAAACGGAGTAAAATGATCAACATGATCTATAACGTCAACTATTAATAAAAATACAGATTACATGCAATTTTTTCAGTTATCAAATGATTAAGGATATTACAAAGTTTAAAAAATGCAATAGTCTATGTAATCGCCATTTTTTTGAACAGCTTGATCTAGGTGTTTTGGAATGCTGTCGATAGGAGTGTTGATATATTCTTGTTCACATAAATCCTCATTTTCGGTATGCTTATTGATATTGCGCTTTAGCATACTGAAAAATTATTTTCAATAACAATCTCCGAGCTGTTAGGTGGCAATTGAGTGAAAGATAGTTGTTTTGATTTTAGCCCCTCTATTATCTAAATGTAAATATAAAGCAAATAAAGTGAACTTAGATGAATATGACGTTACCTTTTTGGACATATAACATGGAGCATTGTCCTGAAAAACAGTAGTAACCCCCGTGTAAGTGTGCTGCATTTCATAATGAAAAACATCCTTCATAACTGAAATAAATTTTTTACTATTTAAGGTACCAGATATAATTCTCCATTTTATAGGTTGATTATACTTAATACCAAACCAACACATTACTTGTTGATGGGGGGCATTCTTTCTAACAGTCGGGAGTGAATGTTACTGAAAACTCGTCCCACACAACACTTTGTTTTTAAAGCCAAATGGTTCGTCTCGAATCATTGGTTTATCGGTAAAGTATACGGAACGCCAACAACACAAGTGTCGTTCACTCCACTGTTTACAAAAGGCCAATCTATCCTTTTGTTTTTTGTTAATAAATGGCTTAATCTTTGGTGATTGAAGTGTTAAACCAGATTCAATTCCTCTGTTTCTTATTGTGGAATAATTAAAATTGGTTAAGCTATTTTTTTTAGTTTCTGAAATGGGTTTATTATATTTTTAATTCTATAACAATTTCTGATCATCCGTAGTGCTTGTTAGACGTTTTCTTCCAACGTTATCATAATTCCGTGGTTTTTGACCATTAATAATCCGATAAATTGTTGAAAGGTTAACTCTGTATAAATTTGTCAATTTTTTGGGTGAAAATCCTTCATTTTTTAATTCTTTAATGACACAATATTTACTTTCGGTAAGATGAAAACATTTTTTATCACTACTGTCCATTTCACAAACAATGCAATCATAAAGAAAAATTAGCGGATGAGCGGAATCTTAAGGTTAAACGTAAATAATAAATTATTCGATTTGTCTTAAAATATGTTTTTTATTATTTTATTATTTTTATTTATATAGATTAGAATAATTCAATGTTTATTTTTGATAATTACTATAACATCACAATCAGGGCAGATTTGAATGTGCGTTTAACATCAATTTTAAGAATTACTTATTGTTCATTTTTAATGAAATTAAGCATACAAAATAATAATAATTTAATTATTATAAAAATTGTGTAATTTTAACTTATTATCCACGTTAATATAGAAGTAGCTTTTAAAATATGCGATTTTGGCCGACTCAACCTGTTTAAATAAATATTTCTAAGTATATATAAAAGAACTATTAAGTACTTGATGTTATTTTTAATTTTCAATATTTATTTTTACGAAAAAACAATTGGACATAACAAATTCATTTAGATTTAATAGTTTTGTAATTTTTTGCGTTAATTTTTGAAATGGCTGTATATATATATATATTTGAAGCCAATGGGTTTAGCCATAACGACAGTGGGGATGGTTACAAGAAATTGAATTATATATTAGTGGCAGTAGATTTTAAGTTGGTTGTTTGGAATTTTAAATAAAGACTGGTTACTCTATTTTAATCAGACTTTGTGGTATCGTGCTACTATTGTTCCTGTTCACAAGAGAGGAAATTGCCAAATACATGCTGATTACAAGGGCATCAGTTTACTTTGCATAGCTGCCAAATTACCACTTCAGATGTAGTTCAACGGATTTGTCCAGACAGGAAGAAGACCATATGTTCTAACCAAACTGATTTTTGTTCTGGTGTAGGAAATGTTGATCCAATTCATACACTTCGGCGCATTCTGGAATTTCAGGCAAAGCTTTAGAGTCCTATGTGCGTAACGTTCATAGACTACTATTTAGCTTTCGACTTGCTGAACAGAAAATGACGTTTTGTTACGTGATGGAACCCTGCTGAAACTTGTGAATGCTCTGTACAGGAATTCAACTGTTGCAATCCGTATTTACAACAGATTTACTACAAAGCTGTTCGAAATTTGTTCTGGTGTCTGTCAAGGCTGTGTGGCTGCCCTGCTTTTGTTTAACTATGCAATCGATTGCCAAGGTTTCTGTATAAATGGAAGGTGTATATGTTGGTACTACGCCCATAACTGACTTGGAATACACTGACGATGCTGCTTTTTTAGCTAAGAATAAAGTTTAGCTGCAGCGTGCATTGAATTTCCTTGTGAAAGTTTCCGGTGAATATAGTCTGAAGATCAACCACAAAAAATCAGTCATTATGTCGTCACAAGTTCCTGATGTGAGGATCGTATTAAATAATGTTCTCCCCAAAGTAAACGAATTTACCTAACTGGACTCTTCAATTATTTTTGACGGCGGTTCATCTAATGAAGTAAATTGTCGAATTTCTTTGGCTGCTACTGCGTTTGGAAAACTTGTTAATCCACTTTGAAAACTAAAAACATTAATCCGAACACAAAGATGAACATTTTTTCTTCATTGGTTCGCACAATACTTATGTTTGCAGTTAAAACCTGGACTCTTATTAGGTCAGAGATTATGAAACATTTGGGATACATTTGGCATAGCATTCATTTTGCATCCTTCGTATCAAGAGATTTGGCGAAAAAGATGAGCATTTGCCAAATTTGAGATAATTTATAATTTCACAATTTTCCATCATTGGTTTGGTCACATTCCTTGTAGAAATCTTGATGCAATTTCACGTATCGTAACTTTGACTTATCCAAATGCTGATTAAAAGAAAATGAAAGGTGGTCAGAAACGTACTTGGATGGATACTGTTTGAGATGATCTTCACGCTATTTTAGCTAGAACTTTATTTTGGGAACAATGGCTAAGTTGTTGAACTGACATATATCTAGACTCTTCCGAAAACTGTGAACAGTGGAAGGAGATTATTCGGAAAACTACATGAATTTGAAATTAATAAAGAGGTGAATGTCACCAACTTTTGTTGTTGCTGTTGGTTGTATTATTAAAGTACGAGGATGATGTCTCGTCTATTGCAGAAAAGAAACAGTGGAATTTTAAATTGATACTGATTTAATCTGAACATTAAAAAGTTTTGAACCAATTAATTGTCATGGCAAATGTTATTGTTGTGTACAGTGATGCATATCTACATCATCATAAACACTCATCAAATATAACTGTAGAGAAAATAGAATAAAATGTACGAAATTGACTCATTGTAGAATTATTCTAAAACGTAATTACACAGTTCTCTAAAAATTACAACATTTTATTCCATTTTTTATTTTTCTGTTTATAAAAAATGTTAAAATTATTTAGAAATCGTGTTTTCAAATCAAACACGGTAGATAGGTGTAATTTAAAAACGTTTTGTTTTATTTGATGTTAATATTATTTTTTTATTAGTAAATACCGATTCCACAGTTTTGTACTATTTATTGAGATTATTTATTGTTATTTTCAGTTTTCTAGTACAATGAATATTTCCAATGATACCTCGAATTCAATGAAATTTGATGATGATTACCCCTTTCTTTCGTTATCTAATCAAATGGCTAAATATATACTTGCACTCCGTCCATGTTCATCAGATTACGTTCTATGGGCAGTTGATTTTATTCATGGATCACGACAGGTTTATGTTTGGATTGAAGCTAATGGAGATTGGGTATGTGTATTGTTTTTCATTTTTATGTTTTTAAAAGATTTGAAAATGAATAAATTGGTTTTTAAACTAAGCAATTTTGTAAAATGTGAGAGTTCCATTTGTATCAGTAGCACAAAATACGGATTATCGTTTGGCTTCGCCAAATGTCCACTCGCTGAAAATTTTTTCCGTCAATATTCAAGCAATTAAAACTGAATAAATAAATAACTAAACTATATTTTAGTTCAGTACTCGTCCTTATAATTACATTATATTACTCGAAGCCAAAACAAAATTTAATAACTACACAATTAGCAATAAGAAATCAATTTTATGATACACTAAGGGGGAGAGCGACCCCTGCTTAGCGTGTCCACAGGTGGCGGATAATGGAATGACTTTTAGCAATAAAGGTTAGCTGGGAATGAGGCTGTGCCAAATAAACAGCCGTGAACTAAACGTATACTCAGGTGTTAAGGTCGTTAACGCGTTGACAAGAAGGCGACAACGGTTATCGGTGTCACTCTGAGTATTATCACTAAGCAGCTCTATTTAGGGACAGCACTGCTTGTTCCACCCGGAGAGGGGCCTAGAATAGATGGTTTAAAAATTGCTTGTCTTCCCACCAGGATGGCTGGCCGCGGCTAACTAGTCTATATACTCGCGGTCGAAACTTACAAAAATCAATTAAATGCCATGGTCAACAGGGCAGATACTGATGACCACATTCAAAAAAACACCATTCTCAGAACTCAAACAAGGCAGAATGTGACTCGCGACGCTACTATCTGCTCTGTGAATATTACTCGCGATAATGCACTGATTATTATTAATTTTATGATACAATATACAGCATGTGCCGGGGTGGTCTAGCGCTACAGCGCTCGAATTCGGACCTCGGTGGACCTGGGGGTTCGAATCCCATCGCCGGCACTAAAATGCGGGCACACGTTTGGCTTCGCTAATTGTCCACTGCTGAAAGATGTTTCTATTAAAACATTCAAAGTAGCAATCATAAAATAAAAAAATAAATATAAAATAAATATAACACAATAAAATTGTTCACACTGTTTATTATTATTATCAGGTTAATACAGACGTTAATTTCAAGCTTTGAATTTCCTTTATAATTCCAAATAAAAAAATTAGAAGTTGTAAACTGTAAAATGAATCCACTTTGTATAATTTCATTATATATATATATATATATATATATATATATATATATATATATATATATATATATATATATATATATATATAGTTGTCATTCAAGTTGAAGTTAATACAACTCAATTTGTTTGTTAGTTAATTGTATTTACATGTATTAACTTAAACTTAATTATTAACTGTAAACACTATATATATATACTAAGGTTTTATATGTTTGTGACTGATGAGAATATACGAAGTGGGTTCATCTTACAGTTTACATCTTCTAATATTTTTATTTGGAACAAACGTTTATATCGTTTAATAGGTATAAGTATTAGTATTAAACAATGTTATGAAAACTCTGTAAATTGTACTTACTAATTATATTTACATTGGTGCTGACTTTAATTTATAACTTTTTGACTGTTTGTAGATTTAAAAACAGATATTTTAAAATTAAGATCAATTTATATTTTATTCTGCCTTAATCGGAGTGTAAGCATTTTCCTAAGAAATGTTTGGTTCTATTTATGTTTATTATTTTGTTTTTGGCTAGGATTGTAGTACATTTTAAAAGTAAATTAAAATGCATACTTACTTTGCATTATGATTTTTGATTAAATTTAAAGATTGCTCAGGCGTTTTATTGTTTTGTCGTAGACTTTTAAATTAAGTAATTTATTAAAATATTGTTTTAAAAAGGTTTTAACTCTAATTGTTTTTTTACTGTTTATACATTACTTTTTTAAATTGTTTTTAGGAAGGATTAATTGATTTTGAAAATCACTGTCGTCCTGAAGTTCAAAATTATAGTTTTTATGGTTCTAATTTTGTAACCAGTTTATCCAATTTTGCAAACAATTCAGTTAGCAACGAGAAAGTTTTATTATTCAAAAGAGTAGTGACTAGTGCAGTCATGATTGCATTTGGGGCTGTCGGTTTTATGGTGGTTTATCGCTTCTTGCGCTCCAATCTTTAAACGGATTGGTATTGATTTAATTTTGAAAACTTATGGTTGTTTTTCTATTCCAAAGAAAATGTCTAACGGGTTGCGTATTTCTTATATAGCTTTTATATAACCATTTTAAAATCAACTTTATGCATTTTGTTACCAATTATACACTAACTGTTACCTGTTTTTTATTTACAATTTGATAATTATTTATAAAGAATGCTTATTTTTATTTTATACATTTTCATTTTTATAGGTTTATTAATTTATTGTATGAACATACATTTTATTTTTTAATCACTTCATTTTTGGATAAATTAAATAGTATTGCGGTTGAAAATCTACACAGCCATTAGAGAAAATAGGGTAAGAAGTAGTTATTTAACTAAAACGTGTCCAGCAACTACATAACTCGGAAAATGGACTCAGTTTAACCACAATAGCTGCAGTAGTATGTAACAATTAAAATAAAACCAAAATTTTATTATATATAGGCTGCTAATAACATTTACATGAAATATTACGTAAAATACAAAGTATATTTAATTTTTTAGGTAATACTAAATAATTTGTATAATACACTACAAAATATCAAATAATGAATGTAATCGTCTCATTTTATACGTTTTACAAAATCAATATAAAGTTTATCACATAAACAATTTATCTAAGCTTTTCAACTTTAATATATATGGGATTCTAATGATCCTGAGTAATGCTTATAAAGTCTCAATTTCCAATGATGGTGATATTCCTGACTGTTCATCATCCATGTGATGCATCCTGGACTAGGTGCTGAAAGGCATCTAGACTAATAACAGCAGAGACTGAATGCACAGCCGTATAACTGGGCTTCCACTTTGGCGGGTGGGTGCAAGCATGTAACTCTCACAACATTTGCTGCAAAAAAGTGATTATTTAATTAAAACAGCATTCCAAAACGCCTAAATCAGGTTGTTCAAAGAAAGGCAATCACACAGATTATTGAATTTTGTAAACTATGTAATTCTCTTAATCATTTGGTAACTGAAAAAAACTGTAATTATATATACACATATATAATAAGTAAAAAAAATTGTATAAAATATCAACTGGTGCAAAATCGAAAATGATTAACATGATTTATAAAGACAACTATTAACAAAAATACGGATTACATAGAATTTTTTCAGTTACCAAATGATTAAGAGAATTACATAGTTTACAAAATTCAATAATCTGTGTGATTGCCTTTCTTTGAACAACCTGATTTAGGCGTTTTGGAATGCTGTCGATGAGAGTGTTAATTTTTGAAATGGCTGTACACCCAGGGTACGTAAAATATAATAATAATAAAAGTTGGTGGCAAAGCCACCTCTTTACTAGTTCAAAGCAGCTCGAATGATTCCTCTCTACTGTTCACAGTTTATGGAGGCGTGCACCAATAGGTCAGTCCAATTACTTTGCCATTGTTTCCAAGATAAGGTTCGCGGCCAAAGTAGGGTGAAGCTCGTCCCAAACAGCATCCATCCAAGTACGTTTTTGACCAACTTCCCTTTTTTTCCAATCGGAATTTGGATAAGCCAAAGTTACGGAACGTGAGATTGCATTATGATTTTTACAAAGAACGTGTCCAAATCAGCGTAATCTACGTTATCGCTATACCAAAGAAGGAAGTTCATGAAATTGGAAATTATCTCGAATTTGGCCGTTACTGATCTTTTTTGTCCAGTCCCTTGATACGGATGAGTGTTGTGCCAAATATATCTAAGACATGTTGTTTCAAAATTATTAAGTTTTGTTAAATCTGACTCCATAAGAGTCCACGTTTCAGCTGCGTACAGAAGCACTGTGCGAACCAATGAAGAGAAAATGTTTATATTTGTGTTTAAGTTGATGGTTTTACGTCTCTACAGTGAATTGACAAGCTTTCTAAACGCAACAGTAGCTAAATAATTTTGACGATTTACTTCAGAAGTAATCGAAGAGCCCAGATAAGTAAATTGCTTTACATTGGGAAGCACAACATCATTTAATACAATCCTTGCATATGGAGTCTGTGATGTCATGATGACTGACTTTTTGGAATTGATCTTCAGGCCATATTCACCGGAAACTTTCACATGAAAATCCAATGCACGCTGAAATTGATTTTTATTTTCAGCTAGAAGAACAACATTGTCGGCGTATTCTAAGTCAGTGATGGGCTTTATACCAACATACACGCTTTTCATCTGTCCAGAGACCTTGGCAAATATAGCATCGATTGCATAGTTGAACAAAAGTGCAGCAACTACACAGCATTGATGGATATCACTGCTAATTTCGAACGGCTTTGTAGTTGATCTGTTGCAATTGCGGATTACAGCAATTGAGTTCTTCTATAGAGTACGTAGAAGATTCACAAGTATCAGGTGTTCCATCACGTAACATAGCTATCCAGAGTGGTTTCTGTTCAGCGAGTCGAAAGTTGAAGAGTAATCTTTGAACGCTACGTACGTAGGGAGCTGAAACTTTATCCGAAATTTTAAGATATTTTGGAGCGTGTAAATCTAATCAATGCATCCCAAACCAGAACGAAAACTAGTTTGGTTGGGACGTGTGGTCTTCTCCCTCTCCGGGCGAATCCTATTAACTACCTCTGACGTGGCAATTTTTGCACTTATGCCAAGTAAACTGATGTCCCTGTAGTTAGCAGATGTTTGCCGATCTCCCTTCTTGTGAACAGGAACAATAGTAGCACGATGCCAGTCTTTAGGGCACTGTTCAGTTGTCCAGAAATCCGTTATAATGCCATAGAGGTCTTCAGTAAGCAGCGAGGTGCCGTATTTGAATACGTATGGAGGAATTCCGTCGAATCCGGCGGCTTTCTTAGCTTTGAGTTTATTGCATATGTGCATAATATTATCGACGGTTGGAGGTTCTACGGAGATTTGATAAATTGCCGGAGGAACTGTATCAAGATTAGATTAATCTTGCAGTCATCCTGTTGTGATTTCAGGATGATTTAAAGTCTGGTTAAATTGAAGTAACCAGTTTTTGTTTAAAATGCCAGATAATCCAACTTTAACTTTGTTACCACGGGAGAGTTATTCTAATTTTTTGTATATTTTCCCACTGTCATTATGGCTAGCAGAAACCTTTAGCTCATCTGCTACGGAATCTCAGTGTCTCTGTTTATCCTCCTTATAACTTTTTCAAAATTCCGCGCGCAGTGATCTTGCTTCGCTTTTTCTCGTAGATATCTCTGCTTGTGTATAAAAATATCGAGAATTGGCGGACAACCAGTTTGGTCTTTTTAAATTGGTTAAACGGAGGAGTACCAAAGTAGCTAAGTCGATCTTCCATTTCAGAATGTTCCAGCGTCGATTTACTCTCAAAGTACAACTTAGAACAACAAATGGACCTGATAAGTAGGCTTTGGAGAACTTGTCAGCATAGTCGCTATGTGTCACTAGAGAATAATCCGGAGCAGGAATATCAGGGATAGCCTTTGTCACTCTAAGACGTAGACAAAGCCGACATGAACCAAGCAAATTATTGGTATCATTTTCACTTCCTATTCGGCAACCTTTGTATGCACGGGAATTCTTGATTGCACTAAACCAGCGTTTGTTAACCTAAACGTAATCTATTTGGGAAAAATATCCGCCACAGATTAAACAAAGTGTTATCACATGTTTCTCAGAGTGTTGGAAAAATGTGTTCGTGAGAACCATATTGCACCTAGCAGCGAATTCACTTAACCTTCTTCCGTTCTCACATTGTTCGTGCTATTTTATCCAAGGGCCAATCCAAGGTCGGTTAACATCGTTCCTGCAAGCTCTGCCAATAACAACGATTTGTGATGAGATTTTGAGTCGGGAGTATAAATCTTCTAGTTTCTTGTAAAACTCATTTATTTCTTTTTTGTTATAATTATTGGTTGAAGCATAGGTTTTGATGACGGCCATTGAGTATTTGGATACTTTAAAACGCGCAAACGCTAATTGTAGAGATATGCCCTTCCAGTCAATTAACGCACCGGAAGCTGTTGGGGATAAGCAAAATGCTACCCTGTGGTATTCTGGGTTTAATGCACAAGATGATGGGAGAAATAATGCAACAGAATGGTACTTAAAAGGTATCTTAAGTATACGTATACCATATGTAGTCCTTGGGCTCAGAGAGATAACCCTGACAAAAAATCAGGTGACTTTGTCAATCTTTATGAACAGTAGCGAGGTCAAAAGGATGCTGTCTATCAGCCAATAAACTTCGTTATTCTTTTACGTTTATTACACTTATCAACTGATTGAACTCGATTGTTTTGTATGCCGTATAAATATGGAAAATAATAAAGAAGTGATCACGTCACTAACCAAAATGAAATATAAGTTCCCATTTTGATGTGCAAAATATTATTTCTTTTAAGTCTGTGTTATTAGATATAAAACAAAGTGCTAAAATATTTTTTTAATTTTATGATAAAATATATTTTCAGTTTTCTTTTTGCAATAAAAAATTAATTAAACTTTCTGTGATTAAAAAATTAAACATTCTTTTTTTCTTCTTTTTACTAAAAAATAACTGCGTTCGAGTTAATCTTATTTTATAACTTAAAAAACTAATATATTCTATTGTTCAACGTTAGAATAATTTTTTACCAACCAAATATTTTTTTAAATACAACATTTTTGAAAACATTATAATTTTTAATTTCAATGTTTATTTTTAATAAGTTTTTAACAACAATAACAAATAATTTAGAATTAACAATTTTTTATTTTATCCTACTTTCCTTGGAAACAATAGCAAATAAACTGAATCTTTAATTATAAAAACGACTGTAAATAATTCATAGAAATTCTACAAGTGTTACTAATATTACCAACTTCTTAATTATATAAGTTATATACAGCCACTGATTAAATTAGTGTTAAAAATTCAAAAAAAAATTAATCTAAATTAATTTGTTATCTCCAATTATTTTGTAATAAAAATAAATATTAAAAATTTTAAATAATGAAAAATATGTAATAGATGCTTTATATTTATTTAGAAATATTTATTGAGTCGGCCAAAATAGTATATTTTAAAAACAATGCTTATATAAACATAGATAATAAGTTGAATGTATATAATTTTTATAATAATTGGTTAATTATTAATGTGTGTGCTTAATTTTATTAAAATAAACAACGTTTAATAGCTAAAATCTATGTACTCAACTTTAATCTGGTTGTACCGTCATATTTTATTATTTATTTACAAAACCCTTTTGCTTTAAAAAAAATAAGCATGGGGCAATAAGATAACAATTACAGCAAAAATTAACATCAAAGTCTTGTAATTCAAAGAGAACATGAGACAACAAAATGTTTCCATGTATTTGAACATTTTGCCAAACGTTTTGCTTGTGCCCATGAAACATTTATTTCAATTAAATCTTCCCTAATAGTTCTTAGCCAAGTTTTCTTTGGTTTGCCAACCTTTCTTTTACCATTTACAATTGTCTATTCCAAAACCGTTCTTGCTGGTCTTTCGGGCGGTAAACGTAAAATTTGACCAAGTAATTTTTTTCGTCTAATTGTAATGATGTCATGGAGTGAACGAGAGTTAGTTCCTTTTATGATCTCATCATTTGAAATGTGATCGCGCCAGGTAATCTTTAAAATACTTCTAAGACACCGGCGATAAAAAACTTCCACTATCTTATCAATCTTGTCCGTACGTTTCCACGTTTTACTCCCATATATTGCCGTAAGAATGATTATTGATGCGTACAAACAAAGTTTTGTCTTTAGGCGAATAGAAGAACATGATCATATTGATTTGAGTCTATTGAAGACTGACATTGCCTTTCCAAGTCTGGCTTTAACATCAATTTCGGTTTGTCCGTCTTTATCAATGATGCTTCCCAGATATGTAAAGGAATCAACAGTATCAATATTTTGTCCACTAATTTTGATGGGCAAATCATTGTTTGACTTTATGCACAACACTTTTGTCTTTGAACAATTAATCTGTAAGCCAATACGAGAACTGATATCACTGAGTCGTGTTGTCATATTTTGCATCATTTCTGGGGTTTCACTAAGTAAACCAATATCATCTGCAAAATCCAAATCCGTTAATCTGCCTTGGTTCTATTTAATACCATAAGACAAATTATTCATGGATTGAGTTATAATAAAATCAATTACCACAAGAAACAAAAACGGTGACAAAATACATCCTTGACGCACTCTCGTGACAATTTCAAACATAGCAGTATGACCACTTTTTGTTCGAACACAGCAACTTAAATTTTGGTATAGCGAACGCATAATATTCACATATTTTAACGGTATTCCGTAAAACAACGATTTTCCATAAAGATTCTCAATGAACACTGTCAAAAGCTTTCATAAAATCAATAAAATTAATTGTTAGTGATTGCTGAAATTCTTGACTTTGCCCAATAATGTTACGAAGGGTGAGTATTTGTTCAATACAGCTTCTTCCTTTCCGAAAACCTGCTTGTTGTTCTCGAAAATGTTTATCTACCGCATTACTTAAACGATTTAAAATTACTTTGCAAAACACCTTACCAGGAACAGACAATAAGATTATTCCGCGCCAATTATTGCAATCGCTCAGACTTCCGTTTTTGGGAAGATTAACAATTACTCCTTGCCGCCAATCATTTGGAACTTGTTCATTATGCCATATAACATTAAATAAATGAGCAAGTTCACTTGCTACAACATCACCTCCATGTTTGAGCATCTCTGCAGTTATCTCGTCAAGTCCTCCTGCCTTATTGTTTTTCAACCTTTGAATTGTATAAATCACTTCAGTTACAGAAATGTCATTAATGCATATTTCCGGATTTTGAGTCACATTCATATCATTATCAAAATCTATGAGAGTATTTGACATAGACTGATTAAGTACTTTTTTTAAATGTTCTACCTATCTAGATGATTGCTCATCATTTGTTAGAAGTAAACGACCATCTTTTCCTTTGATTGGAATATCGGTGTTCTTTCTAACTTCCGACAGTTGTACCGTCATAATGCTAATTAAAATTAAAATTTAATTACTTAAAAATATGTTTAAAAAATTTTCAAAAAATACTTACTTCCGGTAGTTAGAAAAAAGCCCACTCTCGACAAGTGTTGGTTTGGTATTAAGTATAATGAACCTATTAAATGGAAAATTGTATCCGGTACCTTAGATAATAAAAATTTTGTTTTATTAATAATGGAAGTTTTTTATAATGAAATGCAACACAGTTACACCGGGCTTACTAATGTTTTTCAGAACAATGCTCCATGTCATACGTCGAAAAAGATAACGTCATATTTATCAAAGTTCACTATATTTGTTTTATATTTACAGTTAAACAGTAGAGAGGCTAAAATAAAAAAAACTATCTTTTACTCAATTGCCACCTAACAGCCCGGATATTAATGTTATTAAAAATTTCTTTAGTATGCTAAAGCGCAACATCAATAAGCATACTAAAATTGAGGATTTGTGTAATCGTATTTAGTTTATTGTTCAATATGATTGAAAATAATAAACGTTTTAAAAAATAAACATAAAAATGTTTAATTTATTTTTAATTATAAATAAACAATATTGTATATCGTGTAAAAAATGTATTTTGTTTTTAAATTATTCGATTGTTAAAATATTTAAACTGACGTCTCGGATCAAAAGTAGCTTGCTAATTGTGTTGTGCTTATTGTCACGTGTGCTTAATTTTTGTTTCTGTTTTTGCGTTTCTTTTGTGCGTAATATATATTTTTTTGGTACTAGTTTTAGTGTATCAGTGTATTTGTGTATAGCTTGTGCATCGTGTGGTAACACAAGCACTTTTTGTTGTCTTTTAACGATTATCGCTAGCGTAATTCTAGTAATATTTTTTTTTGATTAATCTACACGTCCATTTTCTTAGTTTGTTGTTTTTAGATATGGCTTTTTCTAATTCATCCAAATGTGGCCTTCAACGCTGCAAAAAGGCTGTGAAAGCTGAGATCTTTTGTGCAATTTGCGGTTATTGGTTTTATGAAGCGTGTTTGGGGTTATCTTCTGATCACTATTCGCAGCTTGCAAATAGTTCGCTTGATTATAAATGCATAGACTGCAAATGTGAAATCAGTTTACAGCAATTGCCTCCTGCTAGTAGCAACAAACTGGATAATATTCTAGAAACTCTCCTAGACTCTAAAACTATTCTTTCCAAGATTCATAATTTTAATGCTAGGTTAAATGAAATATCTCGTACTTTAGCAACAACGGTTTATAAGCTCTCTGAATCCCAAGCTAAAACTGAGGCTTTAAATGCCTCAATCTCCCACCTTTCTAACAGTGTTATGTCGGAACTGCATACCCTTAAGGACCAAATTTCAAAATCTAACCCTTCTTTCCTAGCAGCAAAATCGGTTCTAAAACTGTCCCAGGAAGAAATCCTGGCTGCCACCAAGCAACACGTTGAGGATATTAAACGTGATTGCAACATTATTATTAAAGGTATCAAGGGCAGCGTCATTAACTACAAGGAGCTAGTGTCGGACATCATTTCCTCTTGCTCTCCTAAGGTTAAAAAACTTTGCCAAAAACTTTGCAAGGACTTTAACCTCTCTAGATAACAGAACTCCCATAGTTCAACTTACCCCATAAAAGTTTACCACTAATGATATACCAAAGTTTCGGATTCCTCCCCGAAGCCATACCCACTTCCCCATATTACATCGGCTTAGACAATTATTTTCTCTTTTCCCTATTTCTCCTCTATAAAAATACTCTACATAAATGCTTTAAGTTTACTTAATAAATTATCTAAACTACAAGAGAAAGTTAGAAACTCCTGTCCTCACATTGTTGGTATTACAGAAACCTGGCTCTCAGAAGACATACTTGATAGCGAAGCATTTATATTAGGTTATAGTATAGTCAGGCAAGACTCAAGTAAAGGTAAAAAGGGAGGTTATCTTTTTTATATCAGAAATGACTTATCTTATGCCGTTGTTTCCTTCCACCAAAGTATTCTTCAGGTAAATTATGAGTCAATTCATCTGGCACTAGGCTCCCATACTCTTTGCTCTTTATTCTACCGCCCTCCTTCTTTATCAAAATCCTCTAATGAGGCTTTTGTTTCTAAATTCAAACACTGCCTCTCTCTCCCCTACAAACACTGCATCTTAATGGAAGACTTTAACTGTCCTTCCATTAATTGGCGATCTCTCTCTGGCTCAAATCAATACGATAATAATATTTTAAGGCTTAGCATTAAGCATGATCTTACTCAGCATGTTTTAGCTCCTACTAGGTATAGGCTCGGTCAATCCCCATCATGCCTTGATCTTGTTTTTACTAATGAATCCTCTTTTATTAACTCCATCTCCTATCTACCCCCTCTTGGAAAAAGTGACCATATTCCCCTGTCTTTCGAAGTGTCCCTCCCTCCTTGTGGTTCTACGATTAAGCGAGAGAACCTTTCACCGATCCCTGACTTTAGAAAAGCTGACTTTGGAAACCTTTGTCAATTCCTCGTTTCGGCAGATTGGAGTCCTTTATACGCTAATAATCTAGAACAGGCTTATTCCCGCATTGTATGTCTTATTAAAACAGGCATTAACAAGTTTGTTCCGCATCGAATTCCTTTTCACACTAGTCCAAGGCTCTCTAGGAAGATCGTTCGATTAATCCAGAGGCGGAACAGGTTTTTCTATTTTTGAAAATCTTCTAAGCTCCTCTGTTTCTACTACAACTACATCTTATTTTTTCTTTCTTTTTGTTTTTTGAAAGCTATTGCAGTGTTTTTGCATTGTTTTACGTAAAATATATTATTATTACTTTTGTATTTTTGTTATTTTTTCTCGTTTTTTATAAATGTTAAAAGTTTTACTATTTATTTTAATTTTTATCTCAATTTCAGTTATTTTCTTTAACAAATCTTCCTTCACCTCATCCTCCATTTTATATCACTCCAACAATTAAAGACAATTTGAGAACCAAGTACTAAAAAGCGTTTTGGCACACTCAACTCGTGTACAGTCCTAAATCCTGAATAAACTACGATACGTAACTTGTTTTATTATTATTTTTGTCTTTTTATAATTTCTGTTTGTTTTCTATAATTGTTCACCTTCACTAACTACTTTGATTTTGTCTTAATTTCAAAGTCTTTTACTGTGACTAATCCCCCTTTACCACACCATTCATTTTACATTTCCCCCCTTAAAACTTGGCCTACTCAACACGTAAAAAGTCCTAAAATACTAAAATACTAAAAAACGCTTTGGCATACTTAACTCGTATACAATCCTAAATCCTGAATAAACTACGACATTGGCATTAAGTTTTATAATAATATTTAGAAAAGAATAATGTAAAATTAATAAAATGGTTTAAAAAAATTTAATTATTTTTATGTTATAATTTGTTAATAAAGTTTATTACTAGTTTAATTTTTTTAAATTAAAATATATTGTTTGTTTAAATAATTAAAAAAAACACGTGACCTTAGTAACAGTTTTGAATAACACTTAGACGTTATTATACGTTAGATTATACGTCATAACAATGAGATTAGCTCCTGTTATTGCTTTTTTGTGGCCACATTTTTTAAATTTTAACTTAAAATGGTAATTTATTAATTTGTTGAAAACTTGTTTAAAGGGGTCGAGTGTATATATTCCTTTTTACGTTTGCAATCTATACATTATTTCATTTATCTCGAAAACCCCTTGGTGTGGTTCAATCAGTGTTGCATAATAATTGTACTAATATTTATGCAAACAAAAATGTTTATGGTGGAGTTAAAGTATCTGGTGGATGGAAACCTTTTGGTAATATTACGTTTTGAATTTATTATTTTAATCAGATGGGGATGATTATGATCTGCTATTTGGTATTTTGGATGTTATTTATTTAGGTTTTTATGCTGTTAGTATGTTTCCAAGGTATGTTTTTTAGTTGAAATTGTATTATGGTTTTAATAAGTACATAGCAATGCGGTTTAAATTCAGCGTTTGTTGATTAGTAATTAATTGAAATTTCTAGGAACGGGATAATACACTGGGTGTGTAGGAAATTATTTATTAATTCTTGGTTTTAAGTTTTATTGAAAATATTAATTCGAAAAATAAGGACTGATGTGTAGTAACGACGTGGCCGCTTTTTTGTTATTTCTATATTGGTAGAGCATATTAAATTTTCATTCATTTCATTTTGGTTGGTGACGCGATCACTTCTCTATTATTTCTCATATTTATACGACATAGCAAATGATTGACTTCGATGGCTTGATAAGCGTAACAAACGTGGAAGAATAACATAAATTCTTGGCTGGTAGACGGCATCCTTGTGACGTCGCCACTGTTCGCAAAGATTGACGAGGCCGCCTGATTTTTTGTAAAGGTTATCTCCCTTAGCCCAAAGGCTACATATGGTATATGTATACCTTAGGATACCATTTAACTATCCTGGGTGTATGTTTGCATTCACTGGCCGTAGCGGTAGCCCATCTATACCGCTATGCACTCGGAGCCTGCTGTTATTAGTTTAGATGCCTAGGAGCACCTAGTCCAGGATGCACCAAGTGGAGGACAAACAGTTAGAAATATTACCGTTATTGGAAATTGAGAATTTATATGCATTACTTAAATCCACAGGTTTATTAGCATCCCAGCATATTAAATGATTCTGTTTAATAGTTTTACAACCGTAGCAAACGTAGATTAACGAAATGTTTTGGTTAATATACAGTATTCTGGTGAAGGCACCATTGTTTACAAAGATTGACAAGGTCACCTGATATTTGTTAGAATTATCTTCCTTATATGAATAGCTACATATACTATATATATATATATATATATATATACCTTAAGATACGTTTTAAGTATTCCAAATGTATGAACATATTTAATCTTCAAGACAGAATCCTACTGTGTACTGCGTACTTAGTCTTTGACATATGCTGATTTGAGGCTTGGACGCACCACATGGATATACTGAATCAGATTTATTATCATTATTTAAAGTTTAAACTTTTAAGCGTTACTTATTTTTTTTATTATTAGCAATTTATATAAATACTTTGTTTATAAAATTATTTAGATTAATAGAATTAGGTCTCAGGTAGGATTTGAACTTAAGTTTACAGCAATGGAATAATCTGATTTTTAACCATTGTATCACTAACAGGTACTTAATAAATATAAAATTACATTGACGCTTACATTTTTAATGTAATTTATAACTTTAATAATGTTAATACATTTAATTTTTTTACCTTTACGTATAAAAAGTTTAGACAAATTTAAGGGAAGTAATGATTGAATGCACAGTAATATGTTAGGGCCTCTGTTTTAGCAGATGGATTCTTAAAATTAATTTGAAGTACATAGTTCTTATATTATTATTGCTATTCAACTAAACAATAACACCTTGACAAACTTTTTAAAATGTTTATGAACGTTGGTTTTTGACTAATGAACATTATTTTTCTTGTTTGTGTATATGGGAATTTTTGTATAATAATTATTGAAAGATTATGTTTTGGTATGCTTTATGAACTCGAGAATAATGAAATAGTTTCTAATATTTTATGTTAAAATCGTGTTTGTATAATATCACCAATGTATTTGCATTTTTTGTTATAGTTATTTTATTTGCATTGCAGTATTTAAATAATAATAACAATATTTAATTTGAAAAAATTATTTATATTTTGATTTATTTTAGCGGTCATATGGCTGACAAATTTGATTTGCGTGTGTTTCTTTGTTTGAGTTCAATGTTTTCGGGTTTAATGACAATTGCTTTTGGAATGGGTTATTTCTTGAATATACATTATTTGAGTTTTTATATCGTTGTTCAAGTAAGAGATTTTATATAAAAATGTTTCTTAACATACTATATTCTTATGATTATCTGTTATTAATCTTCTGACCTTTTTAATTAAACAACTCAGAATTAAAATGAAAAAGTTAAATATCTAATACGCACTCAAACAAAGTGCAACAATATTTAAACAGGTTTTGAATGAATGTTATTTAGTTTAATAGTGGATTACAGCTAACCAAAAATTAATGATTTATGTTAGAGTATTGAAACAATAACCTGGATATAGGACATGGATACGGTCACGGGACATAACCGGTAAACGAAGGATAAAAGTAATTGGGCAAGTATAGATGTTTCTAATGTGGATAGGTTCATGTGAAGGTTACTTTTAATTTTTTTTAGATTGGATAGTAACTTTGCTAAAAATAACATGCGTTTTAATGTTTGATTAATTTTGTTTCAATGCATCAGGTTGGTATATTTACAGTTGGTTCTCAAACATTTTAATTTTAATTTTATTGCTTTTCTAGTTATCTTGATATCTGATTAGTTGGTGTTTTGAATGTCAAAATGCAATAATGTTTACCGTATCAGGTTTTTAAAATCCGATTTCAGATTTTAACGGGTATCGTACAAGGAACTGCATGGCCCGCTGTTGTTGCTACTTTGACAAATTGGTGTGAAAAGAAACAGTATGTTATTTTTTAATGAAATTAAATTCCCTTATTTGATCACATTGACTTTTATGTGTGATTTTTTAATAGTAATAATCAATGAGCAAGTAAAATAACAAATTTATTGAATTAACACCATTAACATTACTAAAAATGAGTCAACGTTACATTTATTAATGTGTGCATCTAACATCATTCATTCGTACATTCATTTGGTTGGCAACGTAGTCACCTAACAATTACTTCCATGTATACAACATATAACTCCGCTACGGCGGGTGGGTGAGAACATACACCCAGGATACTTAAAAGGTATCCTAAGGTATACGTATACCAGATGTAGTCTTTGGGCTAAGGGAGATAACCTTTACAAAAAATCAGGCGGCCTTGTCAATCTTTGCGAACAGTGGCGACGTCACAAGGATGCCGTCTACCAGCCAAGAATTTATGTTATTCTTCCACGTTTGTTACGCTTATTAAGCCATCGAAGTGGATCGTTCTACATGTCGTATAAATATGAGAAATAATGAAGAGGTGACCACGTCGCCAACCAAAATGAATGAAATGAGCAACATAAAACGATTGACTTCGATGGCATGATAAGCGTAATGAACGTAAAAGATTAACGACCGGTAGGCGGTATTCTTGTAACAGTGCCACCGTTCGCAAAAATTTACGAGGCCGCTTGATTTTTTTTAGGGTTATATCCCTCAGCTTAACGGCTAAACATGGTATATATGTACGTTAAGATACCTTTTGAGTGCTCTGGATGTATGCTTGCATTCATCCGCCGTAGCGGGAAGCCCAGTACATTCGGCCCCAATTCTATCATAGCCGGTTCTCCAAGCGTTTAAAGTAAGGGCCTCTCAGTTTTTTAACCGAATGTAGAATCTAATCTTGCATTACATAATCAATTTTCTTAATTAAAACTTTTATTTTTTAAGCTACTTCCTTTATATTTTAAAATAATTAAAAAAACTATTGTATTAAGGTTTATGTTGTCTGCATACAATTGATAAATGCTAACTTTTACTAGTCAACACTTTTGTGCTGTACCTTCTCTAGTTTTTACCTTTTTTATGAGGGGTCACTGTTTCGGGTTAGTTTTCTTCACTTGGTTACGTATTGACACAAATGGAAGCATTGTGACAATTAATAAATTTTGGCGTGGGGTTTTTACTGTTAGATGCCCTTCTTGTCGTAAGGCCTCCGCCTTGATTTAGGCTTGGGACTAACTAGATAGGTTCATTTCTGATTTCTTCTAGGTAGAGTTAATTTTGTGCTTTATATGAATAAAAATTATATTTATTTTAAAATGACTGTTAAATTATGCTACCTTTTTAAACAAATATAAACCAGAGTATTTTTATTAAATGTTACATGCTCTGAAGTATCACGTTATAATTTTAGATTAAATAATATATTTTAAATATTGGCAACGATTATCCCACAAAATAAAAATTAAAAAATTATATATTTTTATAAATTTGTGCATTTAGTTTTATATTCTTTAGGAAAAAATAGATTAAAATTTTTTTATAAAAAATATAAACTTGAGTAACAATTACATTATTATAATTATTATCTTATTATTACAAAACCCTTTTGCTTTAAAAAGAAGCGTAAGGCAATATGATAACAGTTACAGCAAAAAACAACAACGACAAAGTCCCATAATTCAAAACGAACATGGGACAACAAAAATTTTCTATATTCAAACATTTTGCCAAACGTTTTGTTTGATCCCACAAAACATTCGTTTCAATTAGATCTTCCCGAATTATTCTTAACCAAGTTTTCTGTGGTCTACCAACCTTTCTTTTACCATTTTCGATCGTCTATTCCAAAACCGTTCTTGCTGGTCTTTCAGGCGGTAAATGTAGAATTTAACCAAGTAATTTTCTTCTAATTGTAATGATGTCATGTAGTGAACAAGAGTCAGTTCTTTTTATAATCTCATTATTTGAAGTATGATTGCACTATGTAATTTTTAAAATACTTCTAAGACACCGGCGATGAAAAACATCTACCATCTTATCAATCTTCTCTGTTCGTTTTCACGTTTTACTCCCATATATTGCCGTAAGAATGATTATTGAAGCGTACAGATGAACTTTTGTCTTTAGGCGGATGGAAGAACACCGTATTGGTTTGAGTCTATGAAAGACTGACATTGCCTTTCCAAGTTTGGCTTTAACATCAATTTCGGTTTTTCCGTCTTTACGAGTGATTCTTCCCAGATATGTAAAAGAATCAACAGTATCAATATTTTTGTCACTAATTTTGTTGAGCAAATACTCGTTTCACTTTGTGCACAACACATTAAGTAATCTTAAAATACACAGTTCAATATTTATACACTACGCAACACACTTTTGTAAATAAACTTCTTTTTCCAAAACGCGTTAGATAATTTTTATACATAACGAAACACTTCACATATTATTATTTTATTTTACAATGTTTTCTTATTTTTCTAATTATACAAATTCAATATTTTTAAATATAAAAAAATATTGAGACCACTACTGCAATTATTAAAAATTTATTTGTATAATAATAAAACTATTTCGTTTACTAGTTGATGATCTACATAGAGTCGTAAATGTTTAAAACTTATTTTACTTTTAAAAATGCGTAGCTATTTTAAGTATTTATTTTAAAAACGCATTTAAAAAATAATGTTTATTGCATTTTTTATTGGTTTTGTCATTTTTAATAATAAAAGAACATTTAAATATGTTTTTAGCATTAAGTTAACAAAGATGTATTAGATTAGTAAAACAAGGTTTTATCTTTAAAGTATAAACAGTTGTTTATTTTTTTACACTATTTATTTTTAATTTTATAATAAAATTTTTGAAATAAATTATTTCATTATGAATTGATGGTATCTAACACACGTTTCTTTGTTTATATACACATTTAATTTTTTTTAGACGTGGATTTTTAATGGGTGTTTGGAATGCACATACGAGCTTGGGAAATATTTTGGGTTCTCTCATAGCAGGTGCTTTTGTGGAAGTTGCATGGGGATGGTCTTTTGTGGTACCTGGTCTTATGATCATTGTGTGCGGTGTTGTTATTTATTTATTCCTTGTTCCGTGTGAGTTTGTTCAATGAGATATTTTATTATGCAATATTTAAAAATACCGCATTTTCAACACATTCTTGTTAGGTTTAATCAAGTTAGGTAAATCATGTAATTAAAATTTTATTTTTAAAGTTGTATGGAAAGTATTTTTGGGTTATTTAGTTTTGCATATATACTATATGGCATTGCAGCTAACAGGAAAATGACTATGATTATTAACAAATTGATGGTTTTTATTTTAGTGCTATAAAATAATAACACACGGGATCGTATTATTACTGATACTTTTTATTTAACTAACTGTTTTCATAAAAATACATTTTTATAATTGTTTGTACATATATATATACATTTGTAAAACAACAAATAATCTCTCTGAGTTAACTACTATTACTTTAATAAGATTAAATAAAAGCAAAATATGGATGTGAACGAAAAGGTGGCAATAATTTTCTGATGTCTGTAGACCCTAAATGGACCTCTGTATTTTTGTATAATAGACAGAAACAAGGATTGTGATTCAAAATAGTATTGTAATTGTACTACATTTACAGACCCAGAATTGGTTGGAATACGATCACTGAAACAACACGATGCTCAAGTATGTGCAAAATGTTTTCCAAAATTTTCATTTTTATCCTGTCGCACGTTCAATGTTTGAATGGTACTGTTTTATGTTAGAATTATTGTGCTTTTTAGTAGCAATAAATGTCTAAATCCTTGTTCTGAATATTTTTGAGAAACAAATATAAATAATCTTTACATTAATCCATCCGAAGAGTTTAGAATCTTGTGACTATATTTACCGGATCTGATCTCACATGATTTGTCATGTTTGCTTTTTGTTAATATTTTTAGTTTTTAGTATTTCTTTAAACAATTTTAAAATAACCAACTTGAAATTTATGAATAAACAAAAATTTGAAGTTTTTTCAGTACTTTCTGACCGAGTTGTACTCTAAAACCTAAACGAAAGAATACAAATTATGGGACTACCACCTGTATCAGTATATTACTGGGTTGATACAAAGTAAGCCCCGATTTGTTAAAAGTAACCAGTTGACGTCAAATTGGTACTAAAAATATGAGAAGACGTAAACTGCGAGATGAATCCATTTCGTATATTCCCGTCAGTCACAAACATATAACATTTTAGTATATATATACAAAAAAGGGGGTACAGATGACATTTAAGTTAGTACAACTCACAAACATAGATGAACATATTATTTTTTTTTAATTATTATTTACGGTTATTGGCTTAGATACTTCAGTAGAAGTAGCTTTCAGCACACAAAAAAATATGTACAATTATAAAAATACAATACAATTAACAGTGTGTAATATCAGTCCAAAAAATAAATGAATAAGTAAAGTACGATTAAATTACATAGGCTAAAAGAAGAAAAAAACTCAAAATTAACATATTTTCAAGTCATGTTCAATATGATATGCGTAAAGAGGCATGGTATTATTTAGGAGACACTATGGTTAATAGTGTGCAAATATAACAGTATACATGAAATGCGAACGACTCATGACTCATGAGTGAGCATGGCTAATAAAATAATACTCTGGATGAAGGATAATAAATGGTCACAAATTAAAATGGACAGATTACAACAGACATTACAACCAAGCTAAGTTCAATGTATTAACGAACTCTTTATGTGCACACAAAGCAGGTTTCAATGTGTGATTGAAAACAGATTCGAGAATTTTTAATATATTCGAAGCTTGAGAAGTAATCAGCACTTTAAAACAATTTTTGAAATTGATCTGATGTTTAAAGGAGACTGTTATGAATCTTCTCAAAATCCGGCTAAAAACAACCATAAAAAGGACCTTCCATCGATCCAACTAAGGATGCTGTTCACTACCAAAGGTCTCCCTTTCCTTAACATTGAAACAGCTAAACATTTTCTGCCTCACATTGCATTCATCAGTTCATTAGCAGTTGCGGTGACAAGTACATTGGTCGGACAATGCGTCGCTTAGCTAATCGGGCCAAAGAACACATTCCAAACTGGATCAATAATAGGTCAAACGGAAGTGAACACTCATGCACATCCTCCATATTACGTCATCTACTACAAACCAAACATCAGATCAATTTCAAAAATTGTTTTAAAGTGCTGATTACTTCTCAAGTTTCAAATATATTGAAAATTCTCGAATCTGTTTATAATCACACATTGAACCTGCTTTGTGTGCACATAAAGAGTTCGTTACTACATTGAACTTAGCTTGGTTGTAATGTTTGTTTATATATGTTCATGTATGTTTGTGAGTTGTACTAACTTAAATGTCATCTGTGCTCCCCTTTTTTGTATATATATATACTAAAATGTTATATGTTTGTGACTGACGGGAATATACGAAATGGATTCATCTTGCAGTTTACGTCTTCTCATATTTTTATTTGAAATTATAAAGGCAACTCAATGCTTTAAATTAGTATTAAGTTGATTAATTTAGGCATGAAATAACTTACTTACGACACCAATTATGCTGTGGTTTATGCATAAAATGTTTATAAATTAGTGTAAGATCTAACAAAAAACTACTAATTTGTGGTGTGATTTTATCGTTAAGTTGTGTAATTTTCCACTTTTTACCGTAAGCTTGCATTAATTTCCGTATCCACACTGTTTTTCATGCATTATTTAGAAAATATATTACAATATGTTTAATTTTTTTATGCTGTTATTGATTAACTATTTAATAATTCTTTTTTTTTGTTTTATAAAAGAATTATGAATCAGCTAGACAAGTTGAATCATTTATTGATCGCCAGGTTGTACAACACGAAGTAAATAATTTCATGTTAGCTTTCATTATGCAATACATTGGAAGATTTTTAATTTTCATAATTTGTGTTTGGTATACATTTTAGCAGTTGATATAAATCTGTTTGTCATTGATGTTAACATTGAAAACTAAATGCATAGTATATAGTAGAGGATAGAAGAAGTACTATTATAGTTATTGATACTAATATTAAGAGGGTCGAACGGAAGTGCACATTTGCACTTCCTCCATATTAATTTATACATCACAAACAAATTACCAAGTCAATTTCAATTATTTTTGAAGGTGTTAATGATTCCTAAAGTTTTTATTGGTCTAAAAATCATTGATTCTGTTTATATTCGCACATTGAAACCGATTTTGTATGTACAGAAGCGCTTTCTAGATTTATTAAAGTGAGCTTGGTTATAACCAATTAATTGTATGCGTTTGAAAGTGTGTTTGTATAAAGGTTTTTGTAAATCATATATATATATATAATTTTGTTTGAAAACAATTTACAAAATTAATTAATCTTACAGTTTACATTTAATATTTTTATTTGGAATTATTATTATTATTACTGTTACTATTGTTATTAACCCATTATATCCCAAGTTTTTAATTTTGCGAATTTCGTTGAAATATTATCATAGCTTACTTAAATAGGTATATAAAACATGATAAAGTTCCAATTTTATATTTATTTAAAGAAATGTTAATCCTAATCAATCAAATATTCAATAAGTGATTTATAATTGAAAAATTAGGTAAAACACAGTCATTAAAACGATATAAGTAATTTTTTAGACTGTCCTCAAATGAGGACAGTGGGATATAATGGGTTAAGTAGTAATAGAATATTACTTATTGTTTGTTAAAGTAAACATTTATTCTATTATTTTGACTTTGTACTATAGCAGTTTATTATTTATTGATTTGTTGATCGCATTTATGTTCTAGTGGGTATTAAATGTTATATTAATTATGACAAAAATGTATTGTTGGTCACGTTAGGTTAAGGTAAAACGTTTATGTATAAATAAGCGTTTTTGTATAAACATTGTATTAAACTTGCGTGAACTTTGAACAAAATATCAACTGCAACCTTTGGTTTGGTGTTAGTTGTAATTTTGTCTACATTTACAACAAATACACTAAATTGTACAATTATATAAAAATTGTTTTGGTTATTTAGCAATTTGCAGAAAACCCTTCGATATCAACGGTCGATACTTATCACCATAACACTTATCATTTTGATCATAATGACGACCGAGATAACGATGAAGACAATAATATTGATCGTGAATTATTACTGGTGAGTGTTGTTTTCATGACATTGATTTGGCAGTCATTACATATTCAAATCGTATTGTTTGCATTAGTTAACGCTGACATCAATATTATTTTGTTATATAGATATTAAGGCTTGATTTATCTTGCATTGTTTGAGTGTTGTGGGGTTAGCTCGAAGAGAGACTGTGTCAGTTATTATATTTCCGTTTGTTACAATTAAATCAATTGTTTTTATGTATTTAAATATTTTTATGAACAATGAGTGATTACTTTTTCATGTCCAAAACAATTGATTTAAAAAAGAGTGAAAATTGTATGGACTCCGTTGTGCCACCTACCTATTCGTCGTCCGAAAATGCCGCATCATTTTTAACCGTATTGAGTTTGCCGGTAAGTCATTGATTGGTTATGTGTGAATGTGATTCAATTGAATGTAATGATACAATGTATTAACATAATTTTAACCTGTTTTTTAAATATCCGTGTTTAGAAAATTCAAAATTACAACATACATTAACATATCAACCTTTTCTGGATCAGAATAAATACAATAATGTTAATTTTAACGAACATTTTTGTTACTATTACTGGTTACTTTTTTAGTTTGAATTGTGTAAAATGATACTTACTTTTTTCATTGTTGACTTTTTTATTTTTAATAACAGGGTGTGTTGGAGTTTGCGATGTCACTATTTTTTTCCAAAATGGTTGCCTATTCATTTCTCTATTGGCTTCCTATTTACATCAAAGACAATAGCGACTTGAATGCTTCTGATTCCGCCTATTTGTCTACAGTATTTGATTTGGGCGGCATTATGGGAAGTATTTTGGCCGGTTACGTATCAGATCGAACAAATGCGAGTGCCATCACATGTACGACAATGCTCATTTTGGCCATTCCATCGGTACGCATCATTGCTGCATATAAGAATAAAAGGAAACGATAGATTGAAAGAGTAGTATTTGTAGGAGTATAACGTTTTACAATGTGACCCAAGAATGAAACATGTTGAACAGGAAAGACAGATAGTAGACATACAGGGTATATGGAATTTCGTTAAGTTAAATATAGATAAACTTTTACGATATTCAAATTCTTTATCAGTTTTATTAAACTAATTGTGGTGCAACTTATCTGGGCTTAAGTCCGTGTTGAAGATAGTGAATAGTTAAGACATTAAAAATTTTTGTAACGCTAGAGTTGTGAAAAGTGACTCAATGTTAATTGAAGCCATTGTTTTCCTCTGTATATTAATTTTATCCACATGTTTAATAAATGACTTACATTCATTTGCATTTTCTAATGAGCTTAATTATTTGATTTTTTTTGTCAACTTTAAATCTTAAACATTTTTTGTGTATGTATATTTTTGTGTAAAGTAAATATATGAAATAAATTTATTTCACAGTTTACTACGTCTTTATTTATTTATTCAACAATGGATGTTTTAGCGAAACCGAACGTAGGCTTACATTTAGTGCCGGTGGTGGAATTCGAACCCAGGCTCAAGTCAATATTACAATACCTAATTATATGACTTTTGTTTTGTAGGTTTGGAACTTATTGTGTTTATAATTAGTGGTTTGCTAGGATATGACAAACACTAATGTGTAAATAATCGTATTTAGTATTTTATTGAACGTTTTTACTCTAGGTAACAAACATGATATGTATCTTTATTTCAACTTTCAGATTTATTTGTACTCAAAATTCACGTACTTGTCTGCTACTCGCATTGGTATGTATATAATATTTTTTAAAGTTGAAATTAATAATAAACATTCTAAATACTTGAAATAATCCAACATAGTGAATTATTGCATCTAAATTTTTATTTAAATACGTATAAAAATGTTACATTAACATTTGATAAGTAAAAGTTGGATCGTCTGGCATTTCTGACGAAGACTGGTTACTCCACTTTCATCAGACTTTAAACCACCCTGAAATCACAACAGGATGGCTGCAAGACCAATCTATACTTGACACAGTTCCTTTGGAAATCTATTCAATATCCGTAAAACCCCCACTATCGATGATATTATGCGCATATGCAGTAAACTCAAAGCTAGGAAAGCCGCCAGATTTGATGGAGTTCCTCCATATATCTTCAAATATGGTCCCTCGAAACTTAATGAAGATTTGTATGGCATCATAACGGATTTCTGGACAAACGAGCAGTGCCCTGAAGACTAGCACCGTGCTACTATTGTTCCTGTCTACAAGGAGGAGACCACTCATCCTAATAAAACTGGTTTTCGTCCTGGTATGGGATGCATCTACCAAATTTATACGCTTCGACGCATTTTTGAATTTTGGGCAAAGTTTCAGCGTTCTACGTATGTAGCCTTCATTGAGTACTCTTAAGCATTTGATTCGCTGAACAGAAAAGAACTTTGGATCGCTATGTTACGTGATGGAACACCTGATACTTGTGAATCTTTTAGGTACTCTATACAAGAACTCAATTGCTGTAATCCACAATTGCAACAGATCTACTACAAAGCCATTCGAAATTTACAGTGGTGTCCGTCAAGGCTGTGTGGCTGTTCCACTTTTGTTCAACTATGCAATTGATGCTATATTTGCCAAGATCTCTGTACAAATGGAAGGTGTGTATGTTGGTACAAAGCCCATCACTGACTTGGAATGCGCTGATGATGCTGTACTTCTCGTTGAGAACAAAGTTCAGCTGCAACATGGATTGGATTTTCGTGTGAATGTTTCCGGTGAATATGGTCTGAAGATCAACCCAAAAAAATCAGTCATCATGTCGTCTCAAGCTCCTGATGCAAGGATTGGATTAAATAATGTTGTTCTCCCCAATGTAAAGGAATTTACGTATCTGGGCTCCTCAATTACTTCTGACGGTGGTTCATCCAATGAAGTAAATCGTCGAATTTGTTTGGCTGCTACTACGTTTGGAAAGCTTGTCGATCCACGATGGAGACATAAAACTATCAACCCAAAAACAAAGATGAACATTGGTTCGCACAGTACTTCTGTATGCAGCTGAAAGGTGGATTTTTATGGGATCAGATATAATGAAGCTTGACAATTTTGTAACATGTCTTAGATATATTTGGGACAATACTCATCCGTATCAAGGGACTGGACGAAAATATCAGTAACCGCCAAATTCGAGATGACCTCCAATTTCATGAACTTCCTTCTTTGGTATAGCGATAACGTAGATTACGCTGATTTGGACACGGTTTTTGTAAAAATCATGATGCAATCTCACGTTCCGTAACTTTGGCTTGTCCATATGCCGATCGGAAGAAAATGTTAGGTGGTCAAAAACGTACTTGAATGGATGCTGTTCGGGACTATCTTCACCCTATTTTGGTCTTGGACTTTATCTTGGAAACAATGGATTGGCATATTCCTACACGCCTCCAAATATCGTGAACAATGGAAAGGTATTGTTCAAGATGCTATGCGCATTTGGAATTAATGAAGATGTGGTATTGTTGTTGTAGTTGTAAAAGTCAATAAACAATAAAGCAGAGGGACTTACTGAGGTAACTGCAGAGATAATCAAACATGAGAATGACGTAGCAGCATTCGAGCTTGCTCATTTATTTAATGGTATATGGTATAATGGACAAGTTACAAATGATTGGCGATAAGGAGTAATTGTTATTCTGCTTAAGAAAGGAGGTCTGAACGATTGCAATAATTGATGCGGAATAACTTCATGGTCTGTTCCTGGTAAAGTATTTTGCAAAGTAATTTTGAACTGTTTAAGTAATGCGGTAGATAAATGTTAGGACGAAACCAAATCACGATCATAAGTGCCTTATCGGACGAATTATGATGAAGTCCGAGTGTGTGACGGACAGCCAGTGGAGTGGATAACAAGCCCACTCCTATGTATATGTTATGTCCAATTTGGAATATTTGATTCTGGTCTAAACCTTGTGCTGTGTTCATGTTTTGAACCCTGGGACTAGCAGGTTAGCAAGTCAAAATATTCAGACGATAAGTAGCTCAGTTGAACGCTAATCCGCCCAACACCCAAGCATGAGAATAAACATCTTCGAGAGCGAGATGAAGAAAATTACTTGGTCAAATTCTAATTTTACCACCCGAAAGACCAACAAGAACGGTTTTGGAACGGACAATTAAAGCTGGTTGATAGACCACAGAAAACTTTTCTAAGAACCATTCGGGAGGATGTAGTTGAGATAGATGTCAAATGAGATAAAACAAAATGTTCGAATCCATGAATAAAGAAAAGATAAATAATTCATGCTTAATTTTAACGATACATTAACAGTTCTTAAATGTGAAGGTGTCAGTTGAATAAAAACTATTATACTTTTTTTAGGCTTAGACTACTGAACTTCCATTTGTTCATTATAATGCATTATTCGAACAATCTTAACTCAAAGATATAACCCTATAGGAAAATATAGGGGCCAGATATGTAGCTTGAGCTGCTACACATTGTATTATTTATTATATCTCTAAAATGTTTACATGATAAGGAAATAGACCAAACACTATCGCAACAATTGAATATTTACAGAAAAACATTTTTTACATTAGATAATTTATATGTTTTATAAAATTGTTTACTTATTATATTACAAATCTTATTTTATATTAATTTGGAAAACATCTTAACATTCAAAACAGTTAAACTCTGTCATATTTTTTAAATGATTAATTATGGTTTATGCATGTCTTTACTAAAAAGACAAACATTATTCTGAAAGTAAGATGCTACAGTAAAATAATGTGTAATTATCCTGATTATTCATAAATATAATAAAAATATAATGCATTTTTGTTTATGTACAGCCCTTCTTTTGAGTAGCATTACAGTATATATAAAAGTTAAGAATGTCAATAAAGTGATTTGATTACGATACTGAAATGATTCTGGTTTTTCAGGTTTACTTATTCCACTGGGCATGTTTATAGTTGGCCCGTATTGTTTAATCACAACGGCTGTTTCTGCAGATTTGGGCACACATCCATCTTTGTCATCCAATACTCGGGCCTTGGCTACTGTGTCTGGCATCATCGATGGTACCGGTTCAATAGGTAAGTGTTGTTTGGTTTAATGCAAGCATCCTTTTTAGTTTTTGGAAAATAAGTTCACATTTTCTTAAACTACAGAACAACTACTTTGCAGAAATTCATTGTGAATATTTTAAATATTGATTGTGAACACTATAAATCAGTATTAACGCTAAAATTTATTGATTAAGGAAATTAGTGTTAAGATTAAAAAATTGTTTTCTCCAATCGTTTTTTCGTAAAAATAAATAGTAAGAATTAAAAATAATGTAAAGTACTTAATAGTTGCTTTATATTTACTTAGAAATATTTATTTAAAAATGTCGAGTTAATAAACAAAGAATATTTTAAAACCAACTTTATATAGAAGGAATTACTAAATGCAATTTATGTATTTTTTATAGTAATTAATAAATTACTAATTTATGTGCTTAAAATTATTTAAGAATGTATTTTAATAATCTAAGTTTCTAAAACACAAAATTTAATGTTGTTGTTACTTCATAACAAAAATTTTAATTTAAATAAAACAACAACAACAAACGTTGGTGGCAATGTCACATCTTCATTAATTCCAAATTCGCATAGCATCTCGAACAATCCCTTTCTATTGTTCACGATTTTCGGAGGCGTGTAAGGATACGTCAGTCCATCGACTTAGCCATTGTTTCCAAGATAAAGTGCCGGCCAAGATTGTGTAAAGATCGTCCCGAACAGCATCCATCCAGGTACGTTTTTGACCTCCTTTCCTCTTCTTCCAGTCGGTATTTGGACAATCCAGGGTTACGATACGTGAGATTGCATCAGGATTTCTACGAAGAACATACTAAAACCAGCGCAATCTTCGTTATCGCGATACCAATGAAGGAAGATCATGAAGTTGAAGGTCATTTCGAATTTGGTGGATACTGATCTTTTTTGTCCAGTCTCTTGATATGGACGATGCAAAATGAGTATTGTGCCAAATATACCTGAGACATCTTGCCTCAAATTTGTTAAGCTTCAAGATCTCAGACCCTGTAAAAGTTCAGGTTTCAGCTGCGTATAGAAGCACTGTGCGAACCAATGAAGCGAAAATGTTCATCTTTGTTTTTGGGTTGATAGTTTTATGTCTCCATCGTGGATCGACAAGCTTTCCAAACGTAGTAGCAGCCAAACAAATTCGACGATTTACTTCATTGGATGAACCACCGTCAGAAGTAATTGAGGAGCCCAGATACGTAAATTCCTTTACATTGGGGAGAACAACATTATTTAATCCAATCCTTGCATCAGGAGCTTGAGACGACATGATGACTGATTTTTTTGGGTTGATCTTCAGACCATATTCACCGGAAACATTCACACGAAAATCCAATCCATGTTGCAGCTGAACTTTGTTCTCAACGAGAAGTACAGCATCATCAGCGCATTCCAAGTCAGTGATGGGCTTTGTACCAACATACACACCTTCCATTTGTACAGAGATCTTGGCAAATATAGCATCAATTGCATAGTTGAACAAAAGTGGAACAGCCACACAGCCTTGACGGACACCACTGTAAATTTCGAATGGCTTTGTAGTAGATCTGTTGCAATTGTGGATTACAGCAATTGAGTTCTTGTATAGAGTACCTAAAAGATTCACAAGTATCAGGTGTTCCATCACGTAACATAGCGATCCAAAGTTCTTTTCTGTTCAGCGAATCAAATGCTTAAGAGTACTCAATGAAGGCTACATACGTAGAACGCTGAAACTTTGCCCAAAATTCAAAAATGCGTCGAAGCGTATAAATTTGGTAGATGCATCCCATACCAGGACGAAAACCAGTTTTATTAGGATGAGTGGTCTCCTCCTTGTAGACAGGAACAATAGTAGCACGGTGCTAGTCTTCAGGGCACTGCTCGTTTGTCCAGAAATCCGTTATGATGCCATACAAATCTTCATTAAGTTTCGAGGGACCATATTTGAAGATATATGGAGGAACTCCATCGAATCTGGCGGCTTTCTAGCTTTGAGTTTACTGCATATGCGCATAATATCATCGATAGTGGGGGTTTTACGGATATTGGATAGATTTCCAAAGGAACTGTGTCAAGTATAGATTGGTCTTGCAGCCATCCTGTTGTGATTTCAGGGTGGTTTAAAGTCTGATGAAAGTGGAGTAACCAGTCTTCGTCAGAAATGCCAGACGATCCAACTTTAACTTTGTTAACATGGCATAGCTGATTCAATTTCTTGTAAACGTTTCCACAATCATTATGGCGGGCAGAAATCTCTAGCTCATCTGCTACAGAGTCCCAATGTTTTTGCTCATCCTCTTCATAACTCTCGAAATTCCACACGCAATGTCTTTCCTTTACTTTTTCTCTGAGCTTTCTTTGCTTGTGCATAGAGATCACGAGAATTGGTGGACAACCAGTTTGGGCCTTTGACGAGGAAGTACCAAACTAGCTGTATCAATCTTCTGCTTTAGACTCTTCCAAGACTGATTTATTCCCATATCACAGTTCGGAACAGCATTTGAAACTGCTAAGTAGGCTTTGGCAAACTTGGTAGCATAGTTGCTGTTTGTGAGCAGCGGATAATCCGGAGCCTAAATATCAGGTTTAGTCTTGGCAGTTCTTAGGCGTAGCCGAAACGAACAAGAGTCATTTTCATTACCCGTTCGGCAGCCTCTGTATGCTCGGGAATTTTTGATTGCACTGAACCAGCGTTTACTAATCAAAACATAATCGATTTGGGAGGAATATCTACCACAACTTGAACAAAATGTTGTCAAGGTTTCACAGGGTGTTGGAAAAATGTGTTCATGAGAACCATATTACACCTTGCCGTGAATTCACTTAACCTTCTACCGTTCTCACATTGTTCGCGCGATTTTGTCCAAGGGCCAACGCAGGGCTGGTTGACACCGTCTCTGCAGACTCTGCCATTAAAATCTCCTCCAATAACAACGATTTGTGATGAGGTCTTAAGGCGAGAATATAAATCTTCAAGTTGCTTATAAAACTCGTCAATTTCTTTTTCACAGTGATTATTGGTGGGAGCATAGGCATTGATCACGGCCATTGTATACTTGGAAACTGTAAAGCGCGAGAAAGCCAATCGTGGGGATATACCTTTCCAGTCAATTAACGCACTGGTAGCTAATGGGGATAAGCAAAATGCTACCCCATGATGTGCTGGATTTTTTGCACAAGTTGATGGGAGGAATAATACAGATGTTAATTGGGAAGCTGTAGGAAGACTAAACGGCTCTGAACAGTCCAGTCTTGTGTCCTGGAGACAAGCAATGTCAATCTTGTAACGATTTAGCTCTGTGGCAGTATACGCTTGGGTCAAAACAGACGACAGTGACCGTACATTCCATGTTCCTATGCGAAGAGGTTGTCGGATGCGAATTGGATTTGGGGGGATAAATGAAGTTTCTTCGCTAGAAGATTGCTTCCTTGCGACGGCGCCAGTGTTTACAGGAGTTGCCAAGGCAATCTTCTTCGGGGGACGAGAGGGATGACGCCGGTTGCTTTGATTTTTGCTAAAAATATTGATTAGTATTTATAAATAATAATGCAGTATGTTTTGTTAAAACACCCACCCGCCAAAGTGGAAGCCCAGTTATACGGCTGTGCATTCAGTCTCTGCTGTTATTAGTCTAGATGCTTTTTAGCATCTAGTCCAGGATGCACCACGTGGAAGACGGACAGTCAGAAATATCACCATTATTGGAAATTGAGACTTTATAAGCATTTCTCAAATCTTCAGGATCATTAACATTCCAGATTCAAAGTTAGACTATGGATTATTTGGATTTGATGCAGCTTATCTTTAAAAAGAAAAATCATGTGAAATACTTTTTCATATGTACTCTTAGAAATTGTCATTTTATCATTATGCGTTCTGTAAACGATAGTGTTTTATTAGATAGGGTAGCTATTTCTGTTTGTTTCAGATACACAAATTTTCGAATTTTATAGCTTCTAACACCTATAGGAAATGTGTACGCTCTTCACACAGGATATAAAAAGATAAAATTATATAATACTTAAGTTTTAAAAATTAGTTTGCATTTATCAAAATGTGAAACATTAGAAAGAGCGACAGGTTTGTTGGTATATCTACATTGAATACTGTTTAACTTGCAATATAAAAAAGCTGCTACTTTTATTTGATCTGAATATTTCAATTTATTTATGATTGATTTTATAAGTTTTTAAAATGTATATAACAGTTTAGTTGAACTTCATTCCCTGTGTACTGTTATTTTTAGGTGCTGCATTTGGTCCTCTACTTTGCAGTCTTTTGAAACCTTATGGTTGGTACATTGTCATTTATATTCTGATGTGTTCATTGTCCGTTTCTGTTGTTGTAAGTAGAATAAATTAAGTGCATATGCATTTTACATACACTTACAATTATTTCAATAGTTATAATTAAATGCAACACTAAATTTACCATCTAGTGAAAACGCTAAATAAAAATTCCATCAATGAAAATTAATTATTATTGATAGAAAAATGTTTTAAGTGATTATAATTTTCAGTAATAAAATGAGTATACCATTCAACAAACAAATGTTTTCTAATAATGATTTAATAAAATAAATGAACGATATTTTTTAAAATTTGGTAGAAAGCACCATGCTTAATACAGAGACATAACTGCTGACGGTGGAAAAAGTAATCAATGTGTGTAAGAATTATTTTTTCTGTATATTATTGATAATAGTAAATACCCACTTAATGTATTCAGAAGTTAACAACAACAATAATAATAATAATTAGTAGTAGTAGTAGTAGTAGTATTACAATAAGCTTTAATATCTCACTATAGATATATTCAGCGTAGAAATATGGGATGTCATATGATAATGAATATAAATAGTCAATACGGTAAAAATTTGGTTTCAAATAAGAGTATTAGAATTTATTTTATCTTTAGTCACAATTTTTTAGTATTTGAATGCATTTTTTGTAATTACAATGACGTAATGCAGTTCAGTTACAATTCTTATCTGGAATTATAAAAGAACCCAGTATTTTAGATATATTAATTAATTATAGAAATTTATAAGTTGACTAGTATTTTCTATTTTTATTTTAGTTACTTTCTCGTTTGGTTTTCCGTGAATTCCGGCGTTGTTTTGCTCCAACTTTTCATCACGTTGATGAGACAATGTGATAAACGTTTCTATATTACATATTTTTAAGTTGTATGTATGTAGTTGTTTGATTTTTTTTAATACCCATAACGAACATGTCTATTATTTGATTATAATCAACATGGTTTATTTTCGTTAGTTTACTAAAATCAGTTGATTTATGCTTTATAATTTCTATTTTATCTTTTTTGATTGTAATATTTTTATAAATTTTAATATCAAGTTATACAATCATAATATAATATGGCAAGAAAAAGGTTTTTGTAATTTAAATAACCCATCTTAATTCAGTTGAAGTGTATTGATTCTTAAACGCGGACACCGCGCTACATGTAAACGTTTCCAACTTGTAATTTTGACGGTTTTTTATAAGTTATTTTTCTAATATTTCTTCAATGTTAATATTTTTAGAGTTAAAGTTTCGGGCTTCAACCCTCCTCTTTTAGGATATGGGACCGGTTGAAATGGAGTTATTATTCAATAATATTATAAGCCTTTAATATTTATAAGTATTTTTTTCTAGTTTAGTTCGTGTTTGAAGAGGGGTTTATTTTACTGATTAAAAAAATTATAATTCACTATAAAGTAGTATATAATAAAAACTTTCAGGGTCAATTATTGATTAGTAATGTTATAAAATTAGGAATGATTTATTTTGTTTATTTAATTTTGTAATTTAACTGGCAAATTCTAAACCAAGTAATCGGTTAAGTAAAACGTACAGAGTAAACTGCACTGTCACTTTACTGGATACCCCTACATAAGGTACAAATTATGCCGTTCCTAAATAGGATTGTTTGTTAATACTTAAACCGATACTGATAAATATTGTCATCTTATGCTCACTTATTCTTAAAATATCTTTCATCTTGAAATGCGGTATATTTACACAGGAGTCGCATTTATTTTCTGTGACAAATATCAGATTATACAAGCCTACATGAACATACCGAACTATTTCAACCAAATGGTTGCGTAGAAAGATGGATGAAGATGAAGATGTGGTGTCCAATTTTGCAAAAATATATAATCAACAGCGTTAGCATAAAATCAAAGAAATTTAACTAATATTGGAAAAGCTAATCATTAATCCTGTCGGTTATAACATTTCATCAATCACACATTAAATAATGATTATTTCATTCATTCATTTTGGTTGATGACGTGGTCACCTCTTCATTATTTCCCATCTTTATACGACATGTAGAACGATCGATTTCGATGGGTTGACAAGCGTAGACAAACGTGGAAGAATAACAAAGTTTCTTGGCTGGTAGACGGCATCCTTGTGACGTCGCCACTGTTCGCAAAGATTGACGAGGCCGCCTGATTTTTTGTCAGGGTTATCTCCCTTAGCCCAAGGGCTACATACAATATACGTATACATTTAGATACCTTTTAAGTATCCTGGGTGTATGTTTGCACCCACCCGCCGTAGCGGAAGCCCAGTTATACCGCTGTGCACTCGGATCCTGCTGTTATTAGTCTACATGCCTGTTGGCACCTAGTCCAGGATGCACCACGTGGAGGACTAACAGTCAGGAATATCACCATCATTGGAAATTGAGACTTTATAAGCATTACTCAAATCCTCAGGATCATTAGCATCCCATTACTCAAATCCTCAGGATCATTAGCATATTGATAATTATAAGAAATTAATGGAAAACTAAAAGATTGTATTTTTAATACTTGACATCATATTTTACGTTTATGATTTCACAATATCTGATTATGTCGTAGGTTATGAATCCAAATCGACCTAATTTTAAAAGAATTATGTTTTTAAAATTGATTTTTTACACAAAGATTCAATCTGTGCACTACATTTTTAAAAAATTGTATGACGTCGATACACACAGGTTATGCGATACTCAGATTCAAAGAGGCCGGCAGAAGTTACAAAAGATAGTAAATGTTACTTGAATTGTTAACATTATAACTTTTGCAACATTCTCCTTTTATATTCATATTTAGTCATTAAATGTGTTAAACAAATTATGTTATTTTCAAGTTTTAGTAAATGGAAGTATTATGTTTTATTACTATAGTGAATGTTGGAAATTATTATTTATAAAGGCATGTAATAATTAGTATATATATATGTGTGTCTAAGATAAATAACCAGTGCTGAATACCTTGAAATATGTTGGTCAAGTTACGATTTGGTTTCGTATCCAACTGACAATATAGTATTATGTATAGTATGAAAAGTGTTTTTACTTGAAGCTTTTGTGTTATTTACGAAGCTTGAGTTGAGTGACCATGTAGCAAGAATTTTTTGATGGCTGCAATCACATTTTGCACTTGTCACCTAATATAATGTTTTTGTCTTTATACTATACTATGCGTTCAATTATTTATTTAGCTGCAAAATATTTATTACTGACTTAACTCTGCAAATGACAAATACTTTATCATTTTAAGCACATTTCTAATTTTATTTATCAATAAAACACAATAATAATTTTTTTTTAAAACCAAAATCTAATCATAAATTTGTTTGAACACCAAATTTTTACTCGACGTTAATTTTGCCGATTGGCCAGTTGTTGGAGCACGTTGACACAAATTGGTCAAGATGTCCAACTGGGTCGTTTCGAACGGAGTCGTAAATTCTTGTCTAAATGCTGAATACGATTTTAGAAAATCGTCAATTACAGTGGAAAATTCTTTCAGCAAATCCAAGTGTTTCACGTAAGTGTAAATGTCATCTATAACAATTGATTGGTCATATGGTAAACAATCTAAATAGGTCTGTTGGTAGCTACTATTATCTGTTTGCAAAACATGTTCCCTATTTCTTGATTCGGTTGCTGACACGTGACAACTACGAAAGTGATCGACCACATTTTGAATTCTTTGCTTCGTTTGATCGCACGTCATTGTAGCTTTTATATACGTATCAATTTGCACAAATAAATTGCTCGTAAAGTCTGACGTGACATTGGATTTAAACGATGACACAAATACAATTAGGTAATAAATTAGACGAAATAAAAGTAAAATGCTCAACAACAAACATTGATTACGATATTGAGCTTCTGTAAAGTGCATTGACGGTGTTAAACAACTATCATTTAATTGGGTGGCTTCGCTGGAACTGCTTTCGTTCGGCTGTGAAGCATCAAGTAGTGCCAGGGTGGATTTTAAAATTAACATAGGAAGCGTATGATCAATGCATTCCAAATTGCAATCAAATTTCAAAACATTGTTAATTTTGAAATATTTCATAGTTAATACATGAATAAGACTTTGGTCAATATTGTCATTAATTCCATCAAATAAAGCGTATAAAGATGTGGCAGCATATACTCTAGCCTGCAAATATCACAATAAAATGAGAATATAAGAAATTTTTTATCTAAAAACTACTTTATTTTTACATTAAAAATAATTACACATTTTTATTATAGTACTATTAAAATATTGAATCAACCTAATTTTCAAAAAGATTTGTTTTATATTTTTAAAATAACAGAAACATTTTGCACATCATAAAGATTCAATTTATGCAAAATATTTTTCTAGTCTATACATGCAGTGCGTTACCCAATGTTAAATTATTTCTGGTTAAAAATACTTAATCCACTTTTAAAAATATGAGAAAATTATTTTAATAAAACAAACATAAACATACAAATTTACATTATATTTTTAAATAGTTAATAAGTACTCCATTTTAAAAATAATTTAATACAAAACAATTTTTTTCCATAAAAATATTAGGTAGTTTAAACTGGTAGAACTTTTATTTTGCCTACAAAAGTTTTGACTTTTGTTACTCATACAGTCATTTCTGCTCACTTTATACGAATGTTTAGTAAAAATTATTGTCGTTATTTGAACTTTATCTAATAGAAAAATTCAAATGTTCTATATAAATGGTGTAAACGACGATATAATTGCAAAAGTTAACGTGTCTAATGTGCAGAAACATTTTCCAAATCATGTAAAACTGAATTACAAGAATCTAAAACCAAAATTACGATTATTTTATTTTTTTAAAAAGCAGAACTTTAAAAAATTGATTTGAAAGTAGTAAACAAAGAAAATTTAGAATTTTTGTAATATTAGATTTTCGAAAAATGCATAAATTTGCTATATTTGGTTTTAAATAGAACATGTACATTTAGTTGTAGATAAAGATTGCGATTACTGAAGTTTTGTAAAAAGTATCAGAGTTATCCTTTATGATTTTAAAAGAAGATAAAGTTGAAAAAATATGTACCGTTTCTTACGAATTTTGGATAACCAAAATTTCAATAATAAGAAACAGAAAGAAAATAGATTTATTTTTTGTAACAAGTGGATTGAACGACGATTGTGTTATTAGCGTTGTGTATATTTTTTTGACGAAATTGATTCAGGACGAACCATTTGAGTACAAAAACAAAGTGTTGTATGGATCAAATTTTCTAAAACATTTACTTCCGGTTGTTGTAAAAAAATGCCCACCCTCGACTAGTGATTTGTTGGTTTGGTATTAAGTCTAATCAACCTGTCAAATGAAACAATATATACCATCGACAACATTTCTACTGCCTTGAAGTGGATAAAAAGAAGGGCGATCACATTGATTACTAAACATTTTGTACTTTATAATGCAATCAATCATTTTTTCAATGCTTCACGTCATATTCTATTTCAATGACGTTACTCATTTTTTAATCTTGAACTGGTTGACATTTTATATTAAAAAATTATTAAGAGTACATATTGATAAAATTTAAATCGTATTTTATTTACTGTATATAGCATGATTGAGTGCTAGAGATGTTTTAGCTTAATAACTACATTTTTATCAGTAATTGTTATATATATATATATATATATATATATATGGTCTAGCGGTACAGTGCTTGAATTCGGACCTCGGTGAGCATGGGTTTGAATCCCACCACCGGTACTAAAATGTGGGCCCACGTTCGGCTTCGCTAATATGTCCACTGCTGAAAAATGTTTCTCGTAAAACATTCAAAGTAGTAAACATAATATATATATATATATATATATATATATATATATATATATATATATACAGACAACGCTTATTAAACAATTTTTCAGAAAATTGAATGCAAACACTACTTTAACATATTTGTCTTTCTTTACAGTCGAACATAAATTTTTAATTAAAGTTATAATCCATTCTGAAAAATCAGGCGATAACAATGGATCCAAACAGCCTTTTGTATCGATTTCGGTTAATACGAATTTCTTGCGCCATATTGAATTTCGAAAAAATTGCCCTGCTGCAAAGTTGGCATTCCACCGAATTTTTACCGAACCATTAATTTCATTTATTAGAAGCGCTTGGCAAAAATTCTTTCAATAGATTGAAATACAATTATATAAAAAACTACACTACAGAATTTTGTTTGATATACAAAATTAAAACAGCTATGAAAAAATTGACTATTTTTTGTAACAAAACGGTGTACTTATCAAACAAATTTAATATATTTAGTAAGTAGAAACTGTATTTTGACTTTAAAAAGTAAAATAAAAATATGGTATTCCAACCACAATCAAAAAGAGACCAGTGAATCATGATGTCATATCAATAGGTATGACATGTTTGATCTTACAGCCACGTGCAACTAAGATATGTGAGGCCAAGAATCGAACTGGAGCGACATTTACTGTGTGGAAGGCTTGCTTGATTGGACCAATAGATTGGTTAAATAAACATAACTTACAACTTTTGCATCCAATCTAGAAATACGTTTCTTAACAAAAAAAAAAACAATTTAGCAAATGTCAGATTCACTTAAATAATAAATCCAGTAGGTTTTTAAGTCAACCAAGAGTACTATATAGCTGTTTCATCCTTTTTAGAATCATCACCAGCGTATACCTTTCAAGGTTTACAAGGTTTTTAAATTTAATAGCAATTAATGACACCGACGTATTGAACTCTAACTTTATATTTACGATAAGCTGATTGGTTCACAAGATGTGTCTTTTATGAATGTCCTTGATAGTGATTAATCACCAGTTGACCTTTTACCCAGTCTATTAACGATCGAATTGACACACTTAAGCGAATTTATTTGACTACAAGCACAATCATAATCCTGTTTAAAATATTGACTTTATAGTACTATTCTTCACAAAGGATTCTTGCGTCCGTTACAAAGAATTAAAATTCTGTTATAAAATTTTAATTTGTTTTAGAAAAAGGTTTAAATAGTTCCTTTTTTTAAAAACACTTGATTAATTTATTCGTAACCGTTCTCTAAAACTAGTAGTTATTTACAAATAATATTTGTTTTATCAACAAAATTTAAACAAACTATAAACAAAAATACACTTCTAACGCTTAAATTTAATATAAATACGAAATAGTAAAAGTAAGTAAAAAACAAATAAATTAAAAGTAGAAGTTGAGTCTAATAAATATCTTCGTATAATAAACTGAAAATATATTAATATCTACACTATCTTCATGTTAGTATTTTAACACACAACTAAATTAGCATATTATTATAATTATGACCACGTTAATCCTGAATTTTTACAAGTTTAAAATTTACTTTTTGGTAATAAGAAATGCACTGTGAGTTTTATATACTACACTTATTTCTATCAAAATGTTTGAGTACTAGTTGGACTCTATTTTAATATTTTTTGAATATTATTGCAGAGGAAACAATTTTTAACCTATTACTTCTTAAAAATATGAAATTAAATACATAATTTCATCGAAATAAAATGACCTTGAGGTCGTTTAAACTTGTTAAAATCTTCAATTTTATATTTATTACTGGACCTCAACGATTGCGTTAAGAGCATTGGACAGTTAATATAAAAAATGATCTAGTCTATATTTTTATAAAAGAATAACAATGATAATTATTATTTTGAAATTAATGTATTTTAGTCATATAAAATACAAAATCCTCAACTAAATTAAACATCACATTCATACAACTGCCTCCAGAAAACACAAAATTAATATAATTGTAATTTCTTGAAATTATTTTAAAATATGACGTAAACGGTTTGAGAAATACAATTTTTATTAATAAAATCATGCAATGTAAAATCAAATTCTACATTGGGTTAAAAAAAGCAAGGACCTTTTCCTTAGGAAAAGTTATGCAAAGCAATGTGTATAATCTATAATAATGATAATGTATAGATTCTATTATATATTTTGTACGTTTATACATACTCTATAAAATAATTTATTTTTAAACAAGTAATTCGCTTATTTTTCAATTTAAAAATATCTTAATTCTCGTTTTTGTTATTAATGAGAAATTTATAATAATATTGGTAAAAAATGCCAATATTTTTCTCATTAATAATGCTGAAGTAATGTTTGGAAAATGTATTAATAAAATTTAAATGTGCTTAATACGGTAAAGTAGCTACAAAAGCTAACCAACCATACTGACTTTAACACGAGCCCGTTCACATAAATGAAATTGTCATTATTTTCAAAAATATGCAAATTTTTCATTACTTTCATTATACAATTAACCGTTTCTTCTTCCGTGATTATATCAGGAGTAATAATGCGTAGTAAATAACCCAAAGACCGAATTCCATTTTCGCGTTGATGATCAGCGGGGTTTTTAACTTTATAATTAATCTGATCACTTTTTCTTTTGTTCTCTTTCAATTCTTTAGCATTTGGAAAAGCACAAAGTTCACTTTTACATAGAGAATTATAAAAAAAGATGATAGCTTTATAAAAGTACTAGTACTTAATAAAATATTAATATTGTTTTTGTTTAAAACCAATTATTACATACCAATAAAGTGATAATTTTTATTTTATTAAATACCATAAACTAATTATTAAATGCCAATAGAAACTATAATCAATAAAACTTTTAATTAAATTACTTAACCAAAAAATGAATATTAAAAAATAAGGTTATTTTATGTTTTAATATGCACAACATATTTGAAATAATGTGCAATGTAATAACCATAAACATTAATTACAAAAATTTGTTATAAAATTTTTAAAAAACGTAGAAATATATTACATACCATATAAACCGCGTAAGTTTAGTAAAGCAAATTTTGTGTTTTGAAATAGAAGTAAAGATAAGCTTGCAACATTCATCATGAACAAAATTATCAGACTCCACATCATTTAACAAATTTTCTTTCAATAATATGAGAGCTTTCAAACAGTTTACTAAAGCTAGCGATGCCTCTAGTCCAATATTATAAGAACGGTAGTTAAACCATGCATTTTGCGATATAATAATTAAACGGCAAATTAAATCCATATCATTTCGTAGAGGTCTGTTTTCAAAAATTAAAACATTTAAATAATTTTTTATATACATGCAAAGTAAACAATTACACTAAAATGTATAAAAGTTATGAAATATACAGTTTGTCGTTAAAATCTAAATGTAAAAAACAAACATTAAAAAATTATTTTTGCCAAACAAATTTTTTAAATTGATTTACAGTGAAAACTTTTATATATAAAGTTTTAGATTATTAGTTTTCTTTTAAGCACTTTTGAATTAGTGCGATACGCTTGCGTGATGCACTGTTATTAAGTCTGGTTTTTTATCTTCCTATTTAACCGATTATCACTCTTTTGGCGTAATAATAACATCCTGTAGATTAATTGTTTCTAGATTTAACCGTAAGTTTTGAAAACAAGTGTTTTAAACACAACTTTATATGATTGGACGTAATAAGTCGGTGAAATCAGGCATGCTATAAACTTTATACAACAAATTGTTTCAAAAAAATTGTACGAGTTTATCTTTCTTATGGTGCAGTAAACAGCTTAAATTATTTTATTTGTAGGAATTTCTTATAGGTAATCAACCATTATTCTGATACTTCTCCTTCGGACCTAAATTTAAATAAGATTTTAGATTGAATGAACAAAGTTAACCTAACATCCATAAAAACCAAATATTCTCGAAGTAAATTAGATTATTTAAACTCTCCTATTTTTAAATTCATCACCACAATTACTGAAGCTTTGAATGTGCTCGAAGCTTCCATACACCTACCAGTTGTCCCTCTTAAGACCAAGACTTGTTCTCTTCTTTCTCAAAACAATTGTAACTGCAGTCAAGCACCATATTGATGAAGCCAGGTGTTAACACAATCTAATTGTCAAAACATCCTGACATATCACTCAACATTATAAAAGTTATCACAGGTACCATAAAGGCATGTCATCCTTCCAGACAGCTGCAGACTGATCAATGTCTTATCAACTTTAAATGAAATTCTAGAAATATCCATCAAAATCTGTATAATAGATTTTATTATAAAAACAATTTAATAAATCCAATAGAATATGGGTTCATGCTATATAAATCCTGCTTTACAATTTTGCCATATTACACAATTACTTTTTCCAGCATTCTAAACTACAGCCTTTCAATTGATTCCTTTTAAGTTGACTTTATAAAGATTTTCAACAAAACCCCACACTATTTACTTCTATATAAACTAAAGTTTTTATGTAATACTGGTTCACTTTTCGAATGGATAACCAATTTTTTGTTAAATTGTTACTTTAATGCAGAATAAACTGTATTTTTTCCCTCATGCAAAATCACCTTCGCATTTCCTAAAAATCGGTACTAGGACATTTATTATCGATACTTTTAACTAGCAAGCCGTCATCATCTTCTTTTATGCCAACAATGTTAAAATTTGGATTAATCTCCATCCCTTACGTAATCAACTCACTGAGGCTCAAGACCCCCAAGTCGACCTTCGACAAATACATTCTCTGAATTTCCAAATAAACTTCCCTTTATTTTCGTTTATTATTTCCCTAACTTCCCTTTTTGATACTTGTTTATATTATTTTACTGTGTAATTTCCCCAATTACAATTCACTCCCTCTTATTATCGGTATAATAACATATTCAAACGGAAAATCAAAAGAAGTCTCTCCCACTTAACAAGTGTACCAACCTGCAATCTAGAATTCTTCAATCAACAAAAACAAGACTCAAAAACTTACCTATTAAATAATATTGTACTCGTTTTACCTTGTCAAATAAAATACAATAAGATAGTTAATAAAATAAATGAAAAACACAAAAATTAGTCGTTTAAATAAAAATATTACAAAAATAAAAAAACATTTAAATCACAAATATAACTATATTTCATAACAGATTTTTACTAAGTATATTATCCACCCTTAATAAAATTATGGAAATGTTAATCAGAACACTTCTTCTGGATTATGCAATTAAATTTAACATTGGAAATCCTGTACAACATAGATTTGTGTTACAGATCCTACCTTACTAATTTGATAACCTACACAAACGCCTAGTTTGGATTAGAAATGATTCAATCTAGCCAGTCCCAAGCCTGGATAAAGGAGGAGGGTTTGAGCGCAAGGTTGGCAACCTGGCCTCTGTAAAAATCTATACTGCTGTGGAAACAATGAAAGATGACGTCATTCCGGCAAACAACAACGTTTCTGGATGGCAAAGTTACCAGATGATAAGGTTGAGTGAAAGCCGAAAAAAATCGCAATCTTCGATTTGCAGAATATTTAACGCCAACGAGACTTTGTTATTGTTGTTGTTGTTTTGCTGTAATTGTTGTCTTATTGCCCCATGCTTATTCTTAAAGCAAAAGGGTTTTGTATAATAATATATAAAATAATAAACACAAATAGTGTCTCTAGTATTCTTATAAAATAATACATCAATATTTCAAAGAATGTTTTCAATTTATCCATTGTGACCCCAACAACAAATCATCCATTTTATCAAGATTTCAGTAAATCAATTGCATTGGGAAAGACGAGAAGATTACATATCAAAGCTAAATGCAGAACAAATGTGCACTTAAATTCATGTGGGTGTGTGCAAGAATACAACCAGAATACTTAAAATGTATCTCAAGCTACCATATGTAAACCTTGAACTAAGGGAGACAACCTTGACAGAAATTCAAGCACAAAGATGCTGCGCATTAGCCAAGAAACTACGTCATCAACCATATGATGAGTCTTATCTCTCTCCTTTAACATTTTGTCAAGGGTTCCTCGAGGAACTGTATTAGACCCCTTGCTATTCATCTTATTTATCAACATTTTGCCTAAAGCTGTTCATTCTAACATTCTGTTATATGCTGATGATCTTAAAATCTTGGAATCCAATCCTGAATTTATGCAGGATGATATAACTAAAGTATACAAATGCTCAGTAGAAAAATATCTTCCTTCTAACCTGTCCGGGTATAAGCACATTTCATTTGGGAAACCATCAGATAATGTTTTTACTAGGCCTCTTGCTAAACACCTACCTATCGAAACAGTGCTCTCAATAAGTCTCTGCACTCAATTTCACGAAGTACCACACTAAAACAATTCAAACTTGTTATAAACTAACTAACTTTTTCAAAAGGAATCCAGGTAACATGTTTCCACAACCAAAACTTGCGCACCAGTAAGGACGCGAATTCCTAAAGCTGTTTCCTTTAAATGACAAATATATCAGTTCATCAACTCCGGTTTTATCTCCCCTTCTTTACCAATGCTCAGAACTTCCTTAAGAGATGTCGTTTAAAACTGGTGAAGCTTAAAGCCAACTCCCAGCTAAGGTCACACCACCTCTCTCACAACCTAAAATAGCTTACCTTCCAATATTGTTAGTGCTCCATCTTTCCACGTCTTCAAATCATTTTATAATCAAGATGAGCTCTCAAAGTTTTTATATATTGGTTCTTTTTTATTTAATCTATTTTATTGGTTTTAGTATTACTTTCTATTTTATTTTTCTTTCAATTTGATATTTCTAATACATTTGAACCAAAGCTCAAAAAGAGTTTCTCTTACTCAACCTGTTACATGTATAACCAGCGTTTATTTAGTTAAGTTCAGACAATCAGTTCAATATAGCTATTCAAATTATAGCATTTAAATAAACAAGTGAACATAACTCACAAATCACAAAAATGTGATGATCGTGTATTTGAAGAAAAAATTAATAATTATAATAATCAGTAATGTTTAATTAATTGATTTTGACAGGAAGATGTTAAACACTGGATAATTAAGCTGTATTTAATAAATTTTCATTAATCTTACTTGCTACAGATTTACATTTATTATACACATTTAAAACACAAACTATTAAATAAACTAATTATAACCATAAATATACTAATACAATTTTAATAAATTTACACATTAACCTGGTATCAAAAAATTAGTTAAACGATATGTTTATATAATATTAAAGTTAAATAATCATAATTATTTGCTTTTAAAATGTCAATTATAAAATAGTAACTAAATAACTGATAAATCAGGTATAAAGAATTATATATAGGCAGAGAGAGAGTTTACTGTTCACATTTTTTACAAAACATGTTTTCCAACAAGGATAATTTTAACGCCGTTAAAAGATGACAACTATTAGTATTTTTGAATTAATGCGATACGTTTGCGTGAAGTGCTAATCCAAAAGTTGTTCGCTTATTTGTTTTGTTAGTTGACGCGTTATTAGTGTTATGTTTATTTTTTGTATTTTGTATCATGTGTTCTGTGTTGTGTAATAACCTAGTATGACGCACTTATGGTTCGCTTGCGTGCCACGCTGTTTACATAATTAGTATTTTTATTTGTCTTTTGAAATATTAAAATTTATGGTTCCATTAAAAATGTACTGTATTATCACTTACCAACTACAATAGCCTTGCATACACCCCTTAAAACTTTACTTGTAGAAATTGTCACTGTGATAAACATAATTTACAGAATAACTCAAATTTGTTTGTAGAGTCAAAAGTCGCATTCATAAAATCGCAATTAAATAAGCTTCTGTCTAAATTAGATCTACTAACTAAAAACTTAGACCACCAATATGCTAGTAACACGTACGATTTCCATTAGAAGATTCTTCAAGGTCTGTTCAAGATATTGAGCTAAATATTGCCGGGGTGGTCTAGTGGTACAGCGCTCGAATTCGGACCTCGGTAGGCATGGGTTCGAATCCCATCACCGGCACTAAAATGCGGGCCCACGTTTGGCTTCGCTAAAATGTCCACTGCTGAAAAATGTTTCTCGTAAAACATTCGAAGTAGCAAACATAAAATAAAAAAATAAATAATTTAAAAGCATCTGTAGATAAAGTAGTCCCTCAAAATAATCTAACCGAGAAGAAAGTAATCTGATTATCTCAATGCTACTAAAACCTTTGCATCAGACGTTAGAAAAAGTAATAACACCCTGATCTGGAGTGTTTCACATTCTCTATATGATTTTAGTGATACAATTACTTCTCTTATAACAAAAACGTTTACCCAACCCATTCCCTTTAAAACAATTCATCTTACATTCCTCTTCTTCCCAAACTCCTCACCAGTCCACTTTTTTAGAATCCTAACCCAAATAGTGTTATCATTAACTGAAAATTAGCAGAGACCAACCACAAATAGAAAGAATGAAAATAAGGGGATATCTGGTTCATGGATCCTTCTGTCAAAAATTTCCTATAACGCATCTAACCCCACTCAAACAAGCAAATCAGCCCCCCTTTTCTTGCAATCCCAAACTCCTAAGGATTTTCTTAAAGCACCTCGAAGTCAATCACACCTTCTCTATACGTACTATCGACTGCGGCAAAACAAGTCATTGATAAAATAGAACAATCTCTCAACTTTATATATACTAATGCAAATAACTTTATAAATACACATATGGAAATCTGTTCTATCTTTACATAGACCACATGTGGCAATTACAGAAACATAACTCACATCTGATTTCTTTTCAAGTAAATTTAGAATTAAACGTTATTATACCCATCGCCATGACTTGCTGCATGGACGTTGCGGGAGATGCCTAGTCTACATTAGGGACAATATAATATCATCAGAAAATCCTAATGATTCACTCATTAGCTCAAATATTCTTGTAATCAATATATCTCCCTCTGTCACTTCATCTTTTCATCTCAGTCTGACCTATAAACCTCCACAACCAAATTATACTAATTATACCTCATTCCCACTCTCAAACACCAACATTAAATGTTTGTAAAGCGGATTGTCAAAACTTCCGCTTATATTATCAAAATATTGAGAAGGATTTCAGCCTCAATGGAAACATTGAAAAAGTATTTTCTTCTTTTTCAGATATCGTTCACTAAGGGATTAAAAAATAGGAGACATACCAAATCCAGCATAAAAGTACCACTTTCCTTTATCAGACTCATGCTAAAAAGAAATAAAACTTTAAACCTCTAGAAAACAAACACCTTGTTTATCTATTATCATACTTATTTAGACCTAAAAACTAAGTAATCAAGTGCACCTGAAACAGAAACATCCCATCAACCTGCTTTCTAAAACAGTTAAACATCATAATAACTAATCAAGAACCAAAACTTAACCTTTATCACATATCACAATTAAAGATAAAAATCTCTCAAATGTAGAAACATAACAGTTTTAAAGAATTCTTTAACTTAATCTTTAACCCAAACTCCCTTACAACATGCAGTATAATGCAAACACCATCAATCCCATTCCCACCTCTAGCAATAAACAATGATTTAGTGTTCAAATATCTAAACCCTCTAAAGTCTACAAGTCCAGGTCCTGATGACATTTACCCAGGGGTTTTAAGGAAATGTGCAACTAAACTGACTAAACCTTTAACGTGCATCTTTAATCCTCGGAAAAATTGCCCTCAATATGAAAGGAAACTTACATTAGACCTATTTTTAAAAATGGATATCGCTCTTCTCTTCACAAGTTTAACCGATTGGCATGCTATAATCTATCAGTAAAACACTTAAAAATCCGTCTAATAACCTATCTTCTAAACTGAAACCTACTGTTTAGATACAACACGACTTTCCACCAAAAAGCTTAACTAACCTCATCTTATTTACGGATTCAGTAACAACACCTCTCAATAAAAACGATCTTTTTCGACTTAATCAAGGCTTTTAATAAAATGTCATAGGCGCTCCTGATCAATAAACTATCTTGTATTAGAACTAATTCAACTTTAATAGATTAGATTGCTGATATTTTATTAAATAGATACTTCCAAGTCAAAGTTAATGAGAGGTTTTCAAACTAATTGAAAACATCATCAAGTGTCCCACAGTGATCCATGTTAAATCCAAATAAATTAACTTATATATTTTTGTTTATTTGCGCTTATTTAATTGTTTGTGACTGTGTCTATCTAACACTTGCTTGAAATTTAACTGTAATAGCATAGAACAGTTTGCTGTAAGCTGTTTTCTATTATAATTAACATTGTGTTTATTATTATTATTATTGTAATTATTATTACATAATATTAGTTGTTGTTATTGATAGTGTATTGTATTCTATATTGTTATTAAATTCATATTGATCTTATGGATACTTATGTAAATTTGAGAGTTGTTGCATTTATACTAATATTGTATTGTAGAACCAAACGTTAAAGATTCAGTTTATTAATAAATAATATTTTATATTCGTGAGTTTTACTTCAACGGATATTTGAAGAACGTTTATTGAGTCATAATAATAAGGTTTTCTGCAAGTAAAACAAAGATAATTTGGTAATAAGGGCGCTTGCGTATGAAACTGTCCAGCTTAATCAAACAAGTCAATTGTAAGAAATAGAATCTTACAATCGGTACCAGGTCTGCTACTATTACTCGTATAATTAAGTAACCTTCTACCATTTCTAAAATCAAATTCTCTTCTTTATGCAAATAACCTAAAATTTAGTCTACTAATGCAAATATCTTCCAGGAATATATCGATCGTATTCACAATTAGTCGTTACTCAACTAACTCCCTATACACCCTTCAAAATGCCATCACTTTACGCTTGGTAGAGCTTCCTCAAACACTAATCTACCATCCCCCAACGGCTGTATAATTAAACAAGTATCCACCAACAAAAATCTAGGAATAACCTCGTCCAACTTTCTATTCTCAGAACATCACTTAATAATATCAAATAGATGCTTTGTCTTAATAAAATCCTTTAAGAGATCATTTACATACTTATTACCATTATCTATCATCCTATATTTCTTAAAAATTGCCAATGTAGTCTGTAAGGCATGTTCTATCTCCTACTATATATAGGCTTGGTTCCTCTCCCTCATGCCTTGATCATATCTTCACTAACGAATCCTCTTAGATCGATTCCATCTCGTATCTACCTCCTTGGTAAAAGCGACCATATCCTTTTTTCTTTTGAAGTGAACCTTCTCCTAAATAATTCTAGGACCAAATGAGAAATCTTAACACCAATCCCTGACTTTGTAAAACTTCGACATTTTCTTGCTTTGGCCGACTGGGGTCCCTTATATGAAAGTGATTTAGAACAAACTTACTCACATTTTGTTAATTCAATCAAAGAAGGCATCAACAAGTTTGTTCCCCATCGTATTCCCATCAATACCAACCCTAAGCTCCCTAAGAAGATTGTCCACCTCATCCAGAAAAGGAACAGGATGTAATACCTACCTTTGGAAATCTACTAAGCTCCTCTCTTTCTACTACAAATACAGTTCTTTTAGGAACCAATGCTCCCGCTAAATTAAGTTACATAAGGACAACATGGTGCATAAACTCTTACTTAAAGCTAAAGATAACAAAAACACTTTATTTAAGTTTGTTAAAGAGAAGCGTGCCTCTAAGGATTTCTTACCTTGTTTGAAAAATGACATTGGCTTACTACTATCTAGACCTAAAGTTTGTAACAGCTTTAAAGATTACTTTAAATCGGTGTTTCAGCACTCAGATTCTACTCCTCTACCTCATCCAGTCTCAGCCTTTACTATCGGTCCCTCTACTCCAAATGTGCACATGGTTCTCAGTCAGCTTGTAAGACTCAAGTCAACCTCATGCGGTGCCGACGGGGTGTAACCAGAGTTCTGAAAAAATGTGCAGAGATATTAGCACCACATCTAACTTACATTATCAACCTCTCCTCTATCTCTGGCCGGCTTCCAGTTAATTGGAAGTTTGCATTTATAAGACCGATTTTCAAATCGGGTTCCAAATTTTTGCCTGAAAGCTATAGACCTATCAGTATCCTCTCTACTCCCCTCAGTTGATGCCATATACTTCGACTTTGCCAAGGCGTTTGACAAAGTACCACACAATGTACTTTTAACCAAGTTAAGATCAGTAGGTATCACTGGGTCAATCCTGGCTTGGATCCCTGACTTTCTTACTAACCACTCCTTTAGTGTTCGAATAGGCTCTGATTTATCCCCTTCTAGCCAAATTAATTCGGGAGTCCCACAAGAGTCGGTGTTAAGACCTCTATTGTTTATTTTGTTTATTAATGATCTACCTGATGTAGTCCAGTCCAATATCCTGTTGTATGCTGACGACATCAAGATCTGAGGGTCTAATCCAATACAACTCCAGGTTAATATTAACAACATATATAACTGGGCTGTCAAAAACTCCCTCCCCTTGAATTTAGCCAAGTGTAAGCACATGTCTTTTGGTAAACCAACCAGGAATGCTTTCACAATGTCCAACCATCACACTCAATTGATAAATTCGGTTATCTCCATAAAAGACCTGAGAGTGGTTGTAAATTCTGCGCTTAAGTTCACAGGACATAATTCTAAAGCAACTCAAGCTTGCTATCAATTAATCAAATTCTGTAAAAGAAATTTAGGCTGTCTCTCCCCGTGGAGTGCTCGTCTACTATATATGCTTTATATTAGGCCTCATTTAGAATACTGTGCACAGGTCACTGCTCCCATTTTAAAGGCTCACTCTTATAATCTTCAAAAAGTTCAAAAGGCGATTTCTAAATTACCTAAGTCTCTAAGGCATCTGCCTTATCAAGATAAGCTCCTTTCGTTAAAATTATCCCCCTAAGTGATAGGCGGCTTCGGGGTGATCTTATTTTGGTATATCAATTTTTAACATCAGGCCTCCACCCATCTTTCTTCTCACTAACGAAGAACTGTTGTAGAAGTCATAATCTTAAATTCAGTAAATCTAGAGTTAATTCTAAGCTAAAAATCCATCATTTTTCCCAAAGAGTTATCAATGCTTGGAACAGTCTACCTACAAAGGCAGTTAATGCTAAGTCTGTTTTGGCATTTAAGGCTGCTTATGATTGCTATGCCCTAGCTAATTTTACATGAATTTAACTTATTGTTTCCAACTAGCGATTTTTATTCTATTTTTAACTTTTAATTTTATTTCTTAATATGATATTGTCGATAAATCTGAACCGAGGATCAAAAGGAGATTGTTTCCTACTCAACTCGTAAACCAACTTGTTAAAAAGCACTTACTTTAAAATGACTAAAAATGCAAATGTACGAAGTAAGTTTCCTGTCAAAGATTCATCTCTTTTATTGAATAACGGCCACAATGTTTCAATTATAGTTTTAATCCATGAAGATTGAACGTGTGCAGAGAGCAAATTAATATCATTTTCATTTATAGATGCAATTATTTTGCAACATTGTGTTTGTAAATTATTTTCTTTATTATTCTTAAAATAATAAAAAACTTGTTTTAATGAAAAAAATTTTTATTGTTTATTGTACACACCAACACCGCCATTTACGAAAATGGCAAAAGGGGCTAACAAGCGCCAAGATCAATGTGAAATTAGAACTAAGGACGGACAACCAATTCATTTACACGTTCCCGGTGATATTCCTATTTATTTACACGTTTCTAAAAATGTTACTAATGTGAATGCCAACACCGAAACAAATAACAAAAAAGTATCGAGCATGACAACCCACTGGGTTCCTCCACCAGCTAAAACAAGTAACAGTAAGATTAATTTAATTATTAATATATAACTGAAAAATATTTTTAATTGACGCAAAATATATGTTACAGGATATCAAACAAATGATTCATTTCAACGTCGTGTACGATTGCATCCAACAGAAAAGTCATTATCGTTAGATTCTATTTACGAAGAAAATAAGGAAAAGGTTCAGGTACGCAATGAAAATAGCTTTTAAAACTATGATCCTGTTTTTAGTTTTATTTTACAATGTACTTATCATAAGAGTTTTATTACAGTATTGCTAGTCCCACTTATATTATTCGTAAAAATATTAATTTTTATAAATTGTATATATATATATATATACCAGAAATTTTAGGGCTTATTAATTCAAAAGATTGTTGATATTTTAACAAAAATTATCAGCTATTGCATAAAATTTTACAGAAATTATTAAATAGTCGATCTATGGATTAAATATTTTTAATGTTTTTGGTAATTGCATATTTCTAGCGAACAACAAAATTAGAATTGTATTTGTGCTTAAACTTTCTATTTTACCTCGTACATAGTGATCTAAAGGAATAGTTTTGTTAATTGAAAAATAGTTTTGTAATTTTCTAGATAAGATTTTTGCGTTTCCAGAATAATTTAAATTTACGAATTAATTATAAGTACCTAAAAGTAAGAATATATATTTCAATTATAGTAAGTGTAAGAATAAAATCAACGTTCTAAATTTTCAATTGTAGATAAAATATTAATATTCACTTCTCAAATGAACTACCTACCTTTTAGTTATTTTTAGAATTACATTTTAAATTAGTTACAATACACAAAGTACAGTTTCGTATCTTTTAAGCTGAATAGTTTTATTTTCTTTAATACGTTTTCGTAAGACATCTATCTATTCAGTAGTGAATTACACTGCGACAATCGGCATTCAAGAACGTCATTATCGTGATGCGCTTTTCCAATTTTATAGAAATGTAGAACGGTGCATATTAGTTTAAATCGGCTATCATGCTTGTAAAATTTCATTCTCTTTTAATTTTGTCAATTTGGTGAAGGAGAGAAAGTGATTTTTTTAATGTTTTGGTGTAAAACAAATCCTTTGAAATTGTGCATATTGTATACATTTACTCTTTTCCCTATTTTTTTTATAAACAAAATGGGATTTGGAAATGATAATTTTTTATTAAAGTTTGGATGCAACATTACTGAGTTTTTCAAAAAAACATTAACATATTTCTATACCTACTTGTGAATATGTTCAAGGTAATTCTATCAGTGTTTAAGTATTTAATAGCTGTAAGAAAAATGCGATAATTATATGATGTTAATGACTGATGAAATTATTTTTATTGTTATTGATTTCTTTTATCTGTAAATCTGTCAGTTAGGAAAGCTTGATCCATATACAACGAAACATTTAAACGACAATAATGTATACGATTTATTAGATCGTTTAAAACAACCAACAATAGACAAATCTTTCGAAGTTGATGTAGTCGATAATTCGAAGTGGAATACAAAAATATTGGATGAATGGATAAATGACTTGGATCATTCTTTGGCACATGTAACAAAAGCTGCAAGAATGATTACCGACTATTTTGAAGAAGTAAGAACCTTGAACACGTATTATTGCATATTTATCTAATTCTTTCAAATATATTACCACTAGTCACATTATTATTATTATTGCTATTCGGATAAAAGAACTTTTTATACATGGGATAAAATATCCAGTATATATTAATTTTGAAATTTTATTTACCAATCATGCATGCTACCTTATTTTTTAAACCACAGTTACAGCCTTGGGTCCCTTAAACGTATAAACAAACCTTCACGTTCGGTACTTTTGCATTACGAATTAGGGTACACATAACTGCAATATTAAGCGATTCACTTATTCACTAATTCATGAATAAAAACCAAACCAACTATTTTAGAACCTGTAAAAAGATATTTTCATGTGTAAATAGGATTAGTTGAAATATTTCTTAAACGTGTTTCAAAATTTCCAGTTTTGAAATATCTGTCTTTGTACTGTTTTAAGTCTTTGACGTACACAAATCCATTGGTCTAGTTAAAACTTAATACATATTTCGCTTTCTTTCAATCGAAGTTAATTTTTTGTCCCAAAATGATAACAACAGATGTTTAAATGCTAAAACCACATTACCGAGATGATATTTAGTTACGTTTTTACTCTACCAGTTTAATTAATAATTTATTTGGGATAGCTGAATTTTCCTAGTTTTTGGATAAGACTGTCTTTGATTTTAATGATTTCTAAGGGTTCATTTGAGGATATTACCATTACTTTATCTGTGTTAAGTTCAATTTCATACTTTCTTTAAATAACATGCATTCTGTTTAACGGTATTTGCAGCCCCTTTAAATGAACACAACATCATCTGCATACTCTAGATCTAATATCAACACTCGTTCTCATACATTGACGCAATCAAATTACTTATTCGTAGATAAAATCCATTAAGTCATCGAACAGTGTTGGTACCTCTACAATCTTGGCGTACGCTTTTGTTCATTGACAATTTTTAGAATAGTTTCTATTTGATAAATAAAAACATTCACGGCGTTACTTATGTTTCCTTTTCACTTTCAGATGTACATTTATAACCATTGAAAAAGTTTGTTTGCAGTTTATTCCATATTTTACAAATTCATTTGCATACAGTACAGATGCAACAATACAATGACTGGTTAGAAAATAAAAAAGAGTTGGCAAAAGATACATACTAACACTATATATATATATATATATATATATATATATATATATAAGGAATAAATTACTTAATTAGTCCACTGCCTGCCTGTGTACAATCTAGCTTCACTATGATTGGTCCAGTTATTGATCCCGGTTCGGTGTCATCCTAACATTATGTTGCATCAAATTTGATATATCAACGGGGCTACGCAAACTAATTTATTCTTATATACCAAAATAGGTTTTGTAAAATAATGTTGTTACATTTTTAAATTAAAAATATAATTATAAATTAAACACAATTCTACCTATAAATTTATCCTTTAAACTTAAAATCATTATAAGAAACGGTAATTTGAATAAATAATTATATTTATAAGCATGAAATTTAGGATGTAATAAAAATATTTTAATTTAAAATAATGTTACAGATTGCTTATGAAGGTGGAAAAATAGATTCTCATGACATAGTTGAACTCGTACAACCAAAAGATGTCCTGCTAATGCATTCAGAAATAGCAACTCGCGCTGGACGTGAATTATGTCGCTGGGCTTATAATATTAAATGTGAGCAGGACAATATTTCAGCTAAACGGATAAATGAATTCCATAATCGTGAAATGCAGCTCACTAGGGAAGTCGGAAGATTAAATGAAAAACTTAAGCATATGGGTAAGTTAATGTATAAAAACAATTTATATATTTTTTGGTTTTCCTTGATTGTTTCTTATTCGTAAACGTGCCATTTCAGCTTACTGAAAGGATGCATATCTTTTTAAAATTTACTTATAATATGTTTTATAATGAAATAATTTAAACAATCATATACAATCTACAAAAATATTCAAAAATATCAATGTAAGATGGATGCTAAAGAACTTAATGATTACTTTACTTCAAACAACTCAAATATATCAGAATTTAATCAATTAACTAAATTAATTAATTAATTAATTAATTAATTAATATTGAAACAAAAAGCATAAATGGTATATATAATACATTTACCGTTTAAATTAAAAAAAAAATAATTTGATATATTTTTTTGTATGCTTTTTAGAATGTTATAGCAAAAGTTAAGAGTATTAGCGCTAACAACATTGTCATAAATTATTCAATGAGAAGATAAAAATCGGTTTATTTATTAAGTTATTTAAAAATTGTTATCAATACATTGTAGCTCTCGAACTAGAAACAAGCAAGCGCCATTTGACCGAACAAGAAACCGAAAGCCTCAAATATAATACGATGCATGAATCGATGGAGTCACTGAAAGCTCACTTACAAAGACAATTGCGTCAACGTGACTCGGAATGCAGCAGGTTTGTGTTACAAATAATATTTTGTAAAATTATTACTGATTGTGAGATGAAGTGTTTTGTCTTTTTATGGTACAACACAACCATAATAATAATAAATAGTGTTCAAATTATACAATAATCCCTACTAATAAACATAGTTTAATTTTTTATTTGATTTCTATTACTTCAATGTGTAACAGTAAACGTTTTTTAGCAAGTGGATATTTAGTCAAACCAAACGAGGGCCCGTATTTAATACCTGCGGTGGGACTCGAACTCATACCAACCCAGTTTCGAGCTTCGCTCTCTAGCTATTTCTGCCACTTAGTTGTCATTTATTTATTTTTACTACTTTGAATGTTTAACGGGAAACATCTTCCAACAGTGGATATTTTAGCAAAATCGAACATGGGCCTGCATTTAGTACCGGTGTTGGGATTCGAACCCATGCGCACCTAAGTCCAAATCGAGTGCTGTACCGCTAAACCACCCCGGCATAATTAGATAAGAACTCAGATAAAATAAATCTTATCTTTCATGAGCATTTTATCAAATATTGTGCAAATAATTGATGTGTTATCAGTTTTTATCTTACGGAAATTTAAAATTAAATAAAAATGACTTATTTTTTGGATAGAATTAATGTTTATTTATAACAAATCAAAATGTACCAAACAGTTTTGAACATTACGAATAAATGAGTGTAATGATTAAAACAAAACTATTGCAAGTAATTAATAACACTGAAATTGAACATGGGATAGTAAATGTAATAATTGTGTCAATACTCACTCTAGTAATATGTATTTTAGATTGACTATTCAGGTAAAAAATTTGGAGGCCCGACTTAGTGAACAACAAGCACATAGTCGAGCTCGTTTGGATGTGACAGAAAGTCACTTAGAAAAGATGCGCGAAACAAAAGAAGCCTTGAAACGAGCAGCTAAATCCCAAAAATGGCGGGCTGATCAAATTGAACAAACGTCACAAAAATTATCTCACGAGTTGACGATCAAAGAACAACTTATTAAAAATTTACGAGTAAGTGGTTTTTCCAGTTTTAGTCTAGCTAAAAACAGTTTGGGTTGGTTAGTATTAACATTTTTTATTATTGAAGTTGAAAAGAAAATTAAGCTTTAATATTTCAACCAATAATATTACTATTTTAAGTATATATAATTATTCTTATAGTGGCATTTATTGATTTTTATATATTTCTCAATAAAGTTCAGTTCAATTCTTTGTTCTTGAGGAGCATCGATAACAGATAAGCAAGTCTAATTTATGCAATTTCTAGTGGTTCTTTTAACACTGTAGTGCATTTTGTTTTTCCTGTTGTTCATCTAACGATATAATGCTTTTTACAAAGATTGAGTATATTGTCCCAAATGTTAGCGCTGGACTGTATAGAATATCTTTTAAAAAAGTTTAAGACAGACCATTTTACATCAACGATGTTTTTATATCATGTATCTGTTTTTATTTTAGCTAAGGGTTGTTTAATTTAATGCAATTTGCATTTTATACGAGATATGTATGGAAAAGCGGCAGTAGAACTACTACAAAACCATATTATTGAGGACGAAGATACTGATGTATTTAACTGAAAATTGAGTCAGATTATTGATCAGCGTGTTGTGCTAAAATATTCTGATTTAATGAAATTTAAAAAACCGTAGTGCAGTATGCTTCTGATCGAGCCAGTACTAAACCCATGTTTGGTAAAGCGGAGGATTGAAGCGTAGGCCTTATAACTCTACTCTTTGACTAAATACGTTATTAAAGATAGTTTTTTAAATACACCCTAGTGCAAAAAGAACAGTTAAAAAATTAGGAACTTTAAATTGATGCCAAATGCTAATGATCCTGAGGATTTGAGTAATGCTTGGGTATCGGGGTGGTCTAGCGGTACAGCACTCAACTTGAACCTGGGTTCGAATCCCAACACCGGATTTGCTAAAATGTCTACTGCTGAAAGATGTTTCCAGTAAAACATTCAAAGTAGCAAACATAAAATTTTTAAAAATTAAAAAAATTATATAGCCTCAATTTAATGATGATAGTATTACTAACTGTCACCTCCATGTGGCGCATTGTACTTTTTAGAGGACTATAATTAGTTTTTAGAATAATAACTCTACAATGAGTCATTTTTATAAATTTTACTCCATGTCCTCTAAAGTTAAATTTCATAAATGTTTATGATGATGTAGATATGCATCTTTGTACACAACAATAATTTGTATGCCATGACAAGTAATTGGTTCAAAAACGCTTCATTTAGCTCAAGTCAGCAAACATTGTGTCTTGAAGTATTACAAATTCAAACTAATTCACTGTTTCAAGTGTATAAATGTATCAAATTTTTCACCCTTTACCTATTGCTGCATTTCAAATCTAACCAATAGCATCATCGATTGATTCTTATAGTTTTATAGTGGCCAACTAGTTAAAGGGCCAGACAAATATCCCACAATAATGTGGATATGGATTCAAATCCCACTCCAAACAATATGAGCAATGTTGCTAACACTCAAGAACTAGAGTTGCAATCATACCACAAGAGCTTTGGCATCTTGCAATAATTGCACTGTTGAGTGTTAAAATCAGTACAGTATTATTGATTAGCTTTTGTAACTTTACCTGATTATATTAAACACATATGCGTTTAACTAAAACATTCTTCAAACATTATTTTAGCAGCATTAATAAAAATAAAAATAAAAAAACATTATCTACCAATATTATCATGCTGGGGTGGTCTAACGGTACAACACTCGACTTGGACCTGGGGGACATGGATTCGAATACCGCCATCGGCACTAAATGCGGGCCACGATCTGATCAAAGGAAAAAACGGTCGTTTACTTCTAACACATGATGAGCAATCAGCTAGATGGGTACATCACTTTAAGGAGGTACTCTGCCAGCCCACGTCAATTACTCTCATAGATTTTGATATCGATGAAGACAAAATGTTTTGAAAAGTAATTTTGAACCGTTTAAGTAATACGGTAGATTAACACCTTCAAGATCAACAAACAGGTTTCCGGAAAGGGAGAAGTTGGATTGAGCAAATACTCACTATCCGTAATCTCATTCAACAATGTCAAGAATTTCAGCAGTCAATTTTAATGATTTTATGAAAGCTTTTGACAGTGTTCATCGAGAATCTTTGTGGAAGATTGTTACGTTGCACGGAATACCGTTGAAATATGTGAATATTATGCGTTCGTTATATCAAAATTCAAGTTGTGTTCGAACAAAAAGTGGTCACACTGCTATGTTCGAAATTGTTACAGGAGTACGTCAAGGATGTATTTTGTCACCGTTTTTGTTTCCTTCTGGTAATTGATTTCATTATGACTTGGTCCATGGATAATTCATCTTATGACATCAAATGGAACTATGGCAGATTATCAGATTTGGGTTTAGCAGATGATATTGGTCTACTCAGTGAAACTCCAGAAATGATGTAAAATATGACAAATCGCCTTAGTGATATTAGTTATCGTATGGTCTCACGGATTAACTGTTCAAAAAGGAACGTGTTGTGCACAATGTTAAACGCTTATTTGCCCATCAAAATTAGTGGGCAAAATATTGATACTGTTGATTCTTTTGCATATTTGGGAAGTATCATTGGTAAAAACGGAAAAATCGAAATTGATGTTAAAGCCAAACCCGGATAGGCAATAACAGTCTTTCATGAACTTAAATCAATATGGTGATGTTCTTCCATCTGCCTGAAAACTAAACTTCGTTTGTACACATCAATTATCATTCATACAGCAATATATAGAAGTGAAACATGGAAGCGCACAGACAAGATTTATAAGATGGTGAATGTTTTCTATTGCAGTTGACTTAAAAGTGATCACATTGCAAATATTGGGCTCATGAGAGGAAATAACTCTTGTTCATTACATGACATCATTACAATTAGACAGAGAAAATTACTTAGTCAAGAACGATTTTGGAATGGACAATTAAAGGTGGAAAAAGATTGGTTGATAGATCACAAAATCTTGGCTATTAACTGAAATGGATGTCACATGGGATCAAACAAAGATTTTGACAAAACGTTCAAACACATGGAATCAATTTTTTGCCTCATCTTTTTTTCAAGCTGTGGGGGTTCATTGTTCTTGTTTTTGTTGCCCGATACTTTTTTTAAAGCATTTTTATAAATTTAATGTAAAGCAATCTGATTGTTATTATAGCTGTAAAATTTAAAACAATTTGTGCAAAAAGATAAACTTAAAGATGTAAGTCGGAAAAACATTTTATTAACCTATCACCCTTGTTTGTCAATTTAAAGTTGGGTGCATTTTTGAATATATTTTTTGTTACTTCAGTTAAATGTCTCAACACACGACAGAAACTTAAATATGAAAAATAAAAGGAGTAAAAAAATAACAATAAACATAAATGGGTGTTTATAAAGCATTTCTAATAACCAAACTGACGCATAAATAAGTTGAAACACAAATAGATAAGAATAAATATGTATACTACCGACAGAAATTAAGAAGCAAACACAATGTAGGATTTAGAACCCAGTTTAAATCTAAATCATTTAGCTGAAAGCTACTTCTACTGAAGTATCTAAGCCAACAACCATAATAATAATATATCTAAACACTAAATTCAGAGCTATATATATATTCTTATAACGATTAATGAATGATTAACTAGGAATTATTTCATAAAAACCATTGTCAGGCAGAATTGGAATATTGCCGTCGACATTCGCGAGAACGTACGGAAAAGAGTGAGCACGCGCGATCACTAAGTCAATCACCAGTACGTCGTAGTTCATCAATGAGGAGGTTGAAAGAAGTGAGTTGAATTTTATATAAAAATTTGGGTAATCCATTAAGTATAAGTTGTGAATATTAGAAAATTTATTTATGTACAACAGCTTTAAATTATAAAAATATTGTTAAACAAACTCCGCCTAGTTTGGACCAGAAATGATTTAATCTAACGAGTCCCAAGCCTGGATAAAGGAGAAAGGTTTAAGCACAAGGTTAGCGACCTTGCCTCTGTAAAAAATTTATATTGCTGCCGAAACAATAAAAGGACGCCATTCAGGCAAACAACGGCAAAGAAGTGACGGCATGTACCCAGATGACAGGGTTGAGTGAAAGCCGAAAGGAAGCTCAATCTTCGATTTGCAGAATCTTCAATGCCAAAAACTTAGCCGATGTTGGAACATGGAATGTGCGCACACTTTTTTGCACCAGACAGTTAGAACAAGTCCTTCGAGAAATGAAAAGGTACAAATTATATATTTTGGGTATCAGCGAAATGCGATGGAAAGGTCAAGGACATCTTAAGAGTGAAGATAGATCAATCTTATATTCTGGACATGGAGTTGGTATTATGTTGAGTAAAAATGATGCTAAAGCTATGATTGGATAGAAGCCCGTGAGCGACCGTATCATTTCGATCAGATTCAACACCAGATTTGCGCAAAAGTAACAATTATGCGAATCTATACCCCTACTGAGGCTACTGAAAACCAAAAAGATTACTTCTACGATCAATTACAAAATTTATTGGATGATGTTCCAAGTAGAGACATTAACATATTGATCAGTGATTTCGATGCGAAATTAAACAAAGACAGATCTGGGTACTTCTTAAATGGCTATGCTGATAGCATAAATGATAATGGTTATAGGTTGTTGACGCTAAGCAGTCATTGTGGAATGAGTGTTGGCAACACATTTTTTGCTTACAAAAATTTACACAAAGCAACGTGGGTTTCTCCCGATGGAAAAACAGCAAATGAGATTGACTACATTTGCATCAGCACAAAATGGCGATCTTCTTTGCAAAATGTACGTGCATATCGCAGCTAGTTCTGATCACAGTCTTGTTACTGGAAAATTTCGTTTAAAATTAAAGAGAATAGAAACCATAAGAAAATTAGTTCCATTCTCGTGTGAGAAACTTAAGAAGCCAAATATCTCAAACTAATGCTATGACTCGTTAAAAAATACATTTCGAAATTTGAAAATGGTAAAACATCTGGTTATTAATGGAATTTTTTCAGAAAACATCTACAACCTGTGCAACAGTCTCTTGGAATCTAATTGATCTCAAAAGAAAACAATATTGAAGAGATTAAATTAACAATCTTGTAATCTGGAAAATATTTGATGATTAGTGTAGAAGTTTAGATAAACAAGTAAAAAAGCTGCTGCAAAGATAAGAATGATTGGTTAGAAAGCAGATGCAAAGAATAAGATAAGGCAGCAGCAAAAAATGATTCCAAGAGTCTGTATAAAATTGTAAAACAACTATCGGGGGTTAGAAAGAACACCGATATTCTAATCAAAAGAAAAGACGGTCGTTTACTTGTAACAGATAATGAGTAATCATTTAGATGTGTAGACCAATTTAAAGAAGTACTTAACGTCAAATACCCTCAAATTTTGATAACAATGAAGACATGAATGTGATTCCAGTAATTCAAAATTTGAAAAATAATAAAGGTCTTTACAAGATAACTGCAAAGATGCTTAAACACCGAAGTGATGTAGTAGATTGCGAGCTTGCTCATTAATTTGATGTTATATGGCATAATTAACAAGTTCTAAATGATTGGCGACAAAAAGTAAAAAGGATGTCTGAATGATTGCAATAATTGGTGCGAAATAACCTTGCCTGTTCCAGTTAAGATGTTTTGAAAAGTAATTTTGAACCGTTTAAGTAATACGGTAGATTAACACCTTCAAGATCAACAAACAGGTTTCCGGAAAGGGAGAAGTTGGATTGAGCAAATACTCACTATCCGTAATCTCATTCAACAATGTCAAGAATTTCAGCAGTCAATTTTAATGATTTTATGAAAGCTTTTGACAGTGTTCATCGAGAATCTTTGTGGAAGATTGTTACGTTGCACGGAATACCGTTGAAATATGTGAATATTATGCGTTCGTTATATCAAAATTCAAGTTGTGTTCGAACAAAAAGTGGTCACACTGCTATGTTCGAAATTGTTACAGGAGTACGTCAAGGATGTATTTTGTCACCGTTTTTGTTTCCTTCTGGTAATTGATTTCATTATGACTTGGTCCATGGATAATTCATCTTATGACATCAAATGGAACTATGGCAGATTATCAGATTTGGGTTTAGCAGATGATATTGGTCTACTCAGTGAAACTCCAGAAATGATGTAAAATATGACAAATCGCCTTAGTGATATTAGTTATCGTATGGTCTCACGGATTAACTGTTCAAAAAGGAACGTGTTGTGCACAATGTTAAACGCTTATTTGCCCATCAAAATTAGTGGGCAAAATATTGATACTGTTGATTCTTTTGCATATTTGGGAAGTATCATTGGTAAAAACGGAAAAATCGAAATTGATGTTAAAGCCAAACCACAAAAAAATTACATCCGTTTTCGTGTAAGAAGCCTAAGCAGTCAAATATCTCAAATCAATATTACAATTTCTTAAAAATTACATTTCAAAATCTGAAAAGGGTAAAAAAGTCTGATGATCAATGGAAATTGTTTCATAAAACAATTACAGACTGCAGCAAATGTGCTAGGTAGAAGATGTCGTTCTACAAAGAAACAATGGATTTCATTAGTCTCCTGGAATTTAATTGATCTCAGAAAGAAAACAAAATTAGAGAGATTAATCTAACTATCCTGTTATTTGGAAAATATTTGATGATAAATATAGAACTTTAGATAAACATGTTAAAAAAAGCTGCCGCAAAGACAAGAATAATTGGTTAGAAAGCAGATGCAGAGTAGCAGATAAGGCAGCAGCAAAAATTGATTCCAAAACTCTGTATAAAATTGTGAAACAAGTGTAGGAAGTTAGAAAATACATCGATATTCCAATCAAAAAGATGGTCGTTTATTTCTAACAAATGATGAGCAATCATCTAGATGGATAGAACATTTTAAAGGAGTACTTAATCAGCCTATGTCAAATACTCTCATAGATTTTGATAATGATATGAATGTGACTCAAAATCCGGAAGTATGCATTGATGACATTTCTGTAACTGAAGTGATTTATGCAATTCAAAGGTTGAAAAACTATAAGGCAGGAGGACTTGACGAGATAACTACAGAGATGCTCAAACATGGAGGTGATGTTGTAGCAAGTGAACTTGCTCATTTATTTAATGTTATATGGCATAATGAACAAGTTCCAAATGATTGGCGGCAGGAAGTAATTGTTACTCTTCCCAAAAAAGGAAGTCTGAATGATTGCAATAATTGGCACGGAATAACCCTATTGTCTGTTCCTGGTAAGGTGTTTTGCAAAGTAATTTTAAATCGTAATGCGGTAGATAAACACCTTCGAGAACAACAAGCAGGTTTTCGGAAAGGAAGAAGCTGTATTGAACAAATACTGACCCTTCGTAACATTATTGAGCAAAGTCAAGAATTTCAGCAATCACTAACAATTAATTTTATTGATTTTATGAAGGCTTTTGACAGTGTTCATTGAGAATCTTTATGGAAAATCGTTAGTTTTTACGGAATACAGTTAAAATATGTGAATATTATGCGTTCGCTATACCAAAATTCAAGTTGTTATGTTCGAACAAAAAGTGGTCATACTGCTATGTTCGAAATTGTCACGGGAGTACGTCAAGGATGTATTTTGTCACCGTTTTTGTTTCTTCTGGTAATTGATTTTATTATGACTCAATCCATGAATAATTTGTCTTATGGTATCAAATGGAACCAAGGCAGATTAACAGATTTGGATTTTGCAGATGATATTGGTCTACTCAGTGAAACCCCAGAAATTATGCAAAATATGACAACACGTCTCAGTGATATCAGTTCTCGTATTGGCTTACGGATTAATTGTTCAAAAACAATAATGTTGTGCATCAAGTCAAACAATGATTTGCCCATCAAAATTATTGGACAAAATATTGATACTGTTGATTCCTTTACATATCTGGGAAGCATCATTGGTAAAGATGGAAAAACCGAAATTGATGTTAAAGCCAGACTTGGAAAGGCAATGTCAGTCTTCAATAGACTCAAATTAATATGGTCATGTTCTTCCATTCGCCTAAAGACAAAACTTCGTTTGTACACATCAATAATCATTCCTACGGCAATATATAGGAGTGAAACGTGGAAACGTACGGACAATATTAATAAGATGGTGGAAGTTTTTCATCGCCGGTGTCTTAGAAGTATTTTGAAGATTACTTGGCGCAATTACATTTCAAATGATGAGATCATGAAAAGAACTGACTCTTGTTCACCCCATGACATCATTACAATTAGACGAAGAATTTACTTGGTCAAATTCTACGTTTACCGCCCGAAAGACCAGTAAGAACGGTTTTGGAATGGACAATTGTAAATGGTAAAAGAAAGGTTGGCAGACCAAAGAAAACTTGGGAAGATCTAATCGAAATGAATGTTTCATAGGCCCAAGCAAAACGTTTGGCAGAATGTTCAAATACATAGAAACTTTTAGTTGTCTCATGTTCTCTTTGAATTACGAGACTTTGATGTTAATTTTTGCTGTAATTGTTATCTTATTGCCCCATGCTTATTTTTTAAAGCAAAAGAGTTTTGTAATAATAATAATAATAATAATAATTGGTAAAGACGGAAAAACGAAAATTGATGTTAAAACCAAGCTTGGATAGGCAATGTCAAGTAAATATGATCATGTTCTTCCATCCACCTGAAGATAAAAAATTATCTTTGCGCTGTGTACGCCTTACGTTTTTTCCCTTAACAAAATAATATATCCTATAGGTTGACAACAAAAATAAAATTATCAAAAGACTTTAGTATACAAAACTTAATATTTTATCTTAATTCTTAGAACCTTTTATAATCGATTGTAAAATAAACTATATTGAAAAAATTTGAAGTAAATACCTTTCGGTTATTCATATAACACAACATGGATAAAAAATATTTCCAATAATGCTATTTTGCATTTAACAGGAAAACATTCGTTTAAATGAAGTAGCTCAGAAATGCGAACATCGCCTGTATACAGCGGAACAAGAATTGGATCGATTACGTAAAAATTTAACAACGTGTGAAACTTTGTTAAGTGATTATCAAGAAAACGCAGTCAAACACGTTACTCCGCAACATACAGCCCGTAGACAGGATGAGGTAAATTTTATTTACGAATAAGCATGTGAAGTTGTTTCACTTGTCATCGCTCAGAATTTTCAGAAAAAGTTTTATATCAAAAAGTCTTTTTGTCAGTTTTAAGCTTAACAAAAACAATGTTTTAAATATGCATATGAGTGAACCCTTTAACTAGGACTTTACCACATAGGTCCTTGCATACTGCCAGGTTTAATAGCCTTATATAGCACACTTCGGTTATATTTATTAATGGGTTTTTAAGGGATTTTATTTTATTTAGAATTGTTAGATTCACTTGAATAACAAATCCACTTAGTTTTCACTCACTTGCTAAACCGGTAGTAACGTAGCAGCATTTGAGGACACTGGGCAATTAGTATTGATCAGATTCACTATAAATAATAAATTTATGGGGTCAAGTTCAACCACCCATTATTCATCGGTTAAAGGCGCTGACCTGACACCAGATAGGGCATGGGTTCAAGTTCATGTGTGTGTGTAAACTTGAAAGTTATACACTGCTGATGATTCCAAATAAGGATGAAATAGCTGTACATTGCTCCTGGTTAACTTAAAACCAAGTGGATTTATTATTCAAGTAAATTTGACATTTCTGAATAAAATAAAATCCCTTAAATACCTATTAATAAACTAATAAATAACTAAAAGTTGTTTTACAATACAGAAACGGGTAAAATATTAATTAATTTTTATATATTGAGTAAAAGTGTATTTAAATCTTATTTATTCAACTGAATATATTTTGATTCAAATATATATAACGTATGTTTTGTCGATTTTAACGACATAATTGGGATTAAGATACAGACAATAATCAAGTTTGTCAGTTATTTACACTGAATATGCATCGGTTTAAAAAAGTTAAGTTAAAAGTTGTAGCGTTTTAGCGGTTTAACATTTATTTGGTCAAAATATTAATTGTCTTTTATAAATTGACAAAAATATTCAAAATTAATTATCCATCTTAATGGCAGGGTTATTATGCGGGGAAGGGTGAATCTACCCATATAGAGCAGCACGCACGCGGTGCAAACCAAAGTAAACTTGACTTGGTCGAAAAGCTCAGGCAAGAATTAGAGCAGATCCGAGTGGAACGCGATCAAATACAACTTAATGCGGAATCGCGACTGGCAGATCTGCGCGCGCAGCTTAATCAGTCCGACACGACCAATCGCAGTTTGCAGGCCTATTTGACATTCCTCAAGAGATCCTACGCCAGTGTCTTCCAAACCGACTCCAAACATCTACTTATGGGATTTAATTTGGCCAGTGATGGCGACTCACCGCCTACACATCAAGCGCTACCCAACACACAGTCATCCAACGTGACGGTACAAATATAAATTTAAACTTAGTATTTTTTGTTTTACTAGGAAAACAAAACATTCAGTAAATACTTTCAAAAACAAACTTTTATTAACATTGTAAAATTTGATAAAACTAAAGAAATCTGAATACGGTATTAGTGTGGTTTAATTTCTAACACTGCAATTTATGGCGTTTATATTTATTATTCCAAATAGTATTTATTTAAACCAAATATGTAATGTGTGAACTATATATACATCGGGTATTACATTTTCTGATGTTTGTATGTGCGTTTACAATTTAGTCAATAACAATAATCGCGGTTTTTTGTACATTCAATAAGAGATTTATGGATTCACTTGCCATTTTGACGGCGGCAATTATTTATAAAAGTTCATCTCTGCTAGATGCTAATAGAGTAGTATCATCTGTAAATTATAAATTGCTTCTTTTTGTAAGCCCCACCTTTATTCCCTATTCTTTGCAATAAGTTGCTATTTCTTCTTGTACCTTTTACAATTATTTGAATATAAACTAGTCACTGTTTTAACAAAAAAATATTATTGTTACTTTTAAAAACGTATGGCTACAGAAAATGGATTATAACTAAAAAGCAAAACATTATTCAAAAATAAAAATATGCTAGTTGAATTAGTTTCAGCAAAATGTAATATTATTGATCATTTTTTAAGAAATGAAATTAAGTTAAAGCTTTTTAATATTTATATTTTTACAACTGTAAAAATATTTGAATAATATTCAAGATAAAAAAACTTTAAACATTTAAAATTAATAAATATAACAGAGCGTATTTAAAATCTAGTTTATTGGAGTGAATATAAACACTTGTCACTCAGGTATATGTGAATTCATGTAAAACAAAATAAAATTTATTTTAACTAAGTCATTGTAATTGATTTTGGAGAATGTTGATAATTGGTAGAAACGAAGTAGAGCTTGGCCATATACAACATCTAATAGAATTATGGCTGTTTAACTAATTGTAGTTAAGTAAGTTAGCACTGTAAACTACGTAAACAAAATAAACGCACAAATGCTATTATATACAAATCCTGAAGTTTGAAAATATGTTATACTATAACTTTTAAAAAAGTATTAAAATCATGTAAATGTTTTAATAATTATTGCAGAACTTACTGTTAATATTTTGAGAAATGAAGGAAGGAATGTGTGCCATAACGAAAAACTGAATAAATTATTATTGGATGGAAACGAACAGTTTTCTCTTTCCAATGATTGATCAACTATTGGGCATTGTTGTGTTGAAGCAATAAATTGGCAATTTGCTGCAGGCAAAAATACTGCAAGAAACTTCAAACAACTTAATTGAACCACAGAAACTTCACATGGATTCTAAAGATAAAATCAAAGTTTTAGTATTTTAGTAATGCAGTAAAATGTAAACCTAGTGATCATAATTTACAAAAAACCAAAAATTATTTAAAAAAGCTATTTAGCTATTCAACCTAAAAAAGTAAACTTGTAATAATTTAATGATTAAAGCTCAGTTGTTCTAGTAACCAGAATAAAAGCAGATAGGGATATAGAGTCAATTATAATGAAGTTACCAACCTCATCGAATATAATATAATAACGGTTTTACTACATCACAAAATCAAATTTTACACTACGTTTTAACCCATTGTTGTATTTATGAAAATAACTTATGCAAAAACCCAAACAAAAACTAATTAATTAGAAAGGCTTACAAAAAAAACTAGTATTGTGGAAAACGTAGCATTTACCTCCAAACAATGTAATAACATTTTCATAATTAGTGGCAGGCTTGGTGTAAGGAAATGTACATAATTAGGAATGAATTGCCTCAATGTGATCAGAGCTTGGACACGCACAGGAGTGGGATACGACTTTAAACCGGACCTCGGATCGTTCACATTGGACAAAACTGATTCTGTATTTTGTTCATTCCATGCGAAACTCACAGACAAATCCGGATAGATTAAGTGCAAGCATACCTGAAAATATCAAGTGACCGATATTGTAGACAATTATTTTGTGTAGTACATAAACAACGAAAATACAAATACTCAATCCAAACCATATAAAAACATAGTTATTAAAACAACTGCATATATATATCACTTATTTAAATTTCAAATAATATAAGCTACAAAAAGACGTTATATAACTTTAATTATATGTAAAAGTAAAGTGGTCTATTCAGATATAATAGTTTAAATCATCTTGAAAATTATCAGGCAATACAGTTATACAAAAAAGTATGTGAATGATAGTACATAAATAATTAGCTTATTCTTGAAGTCGACTCTATTTCTAACAGTCCTATGTTGATCTCCAATTATATTTCCAGGACTATTAAAAAGATGTCACATAAGATTGCCTAGCTATGCGTGATTCATTTATTTTTTTGTTATATCATTTTTTAACAATCATCAGATTGTGTTATTATTATGGCCATTTGCAATAATTTCAATAGGACGCTATATGCTTTGAGGGATTCATGAAACGTTTTACATAAATCACTATGTTACTGAAACCTGTCTTTACTTTGCACTTAATGTATGACCTTATTTTTATTGGTTTCTGATTTGTGCTTGTCATATGCACTTACTTGCACGAGCCAACATGGCTTAGACGAATTTAAACTTTTAAAAAAGGATTCAAATTTGTTGCTAAAATTAACAGATGCTGTGTTTGTCTTTTCCAAATAATCAGTCAGTCCAGTTGAATTTTCGGACACCGAAGATAAAATTTGGCACATCTGTATTTAAAGACACCAAAATAGAAAGCAAATGGATGTGTAAACACTTCTCAAACAATACAAATTCTACCTTCAAAACAAACAAAATAATTGTATAGATTCAACGCATTTTAATTTAAATTCAATTTGCAACGCTGATCACTGTCATCAACCTAGTAATATATTTTAAATGAACTCATTAAGTAAAAATTGTTCATAAAAATATATAAACCTACCAATTGTAAGTCTGTATTAAGAAAATCCTTTTGTGCAAAAGAACTAATAAAATTATTATCATTTTGAGTTTTTAAAACTAATTAAACAAACATTCTTCAACTCTACTATAATTCTCGTATTAACAACAGATTGAACACAATGAAAAATTTGGATATTTGTCTTAACTAATATTGTTACATGTAAAACGTTTATAACACAACTAGAAAATTAGAAAACGAAAGATATAAATAAAGTTTGGCAAATATGTTGAATAGCTCCAACAAAGCTGCACACGCCAATATGTACTACTGTTATAGATGCAAGCTTCAACTGATTTAATGATTTATTATGGCACTCAAATGTGTAGGTAAACATAATAATCCCAAATAAAAATAATAGAAGACGTAAACTGTAAGATAAATTCATTTGGTATATTCTGTTTGGTCACAAACTTATATATATAGGGAAAAAATATATAAATGAACAGACATGCACATACGCAACATGCCTATGTCCAAGCTAAATTTAATGAATGTGTATATATACATAAAAATATATGAGGTAATTAACTTAATAATAACAACACAGATATACACATACGCAAATAACCGGTGTATAGATAGTAAAGGATCCAGTTCTTCAGAGATTCGGCGTCGTATTCGCCTCTCTGCTGCAGCCTTTGGGCGTTTAAGTAAATCTTTATGGAACAAAAGTAATATTAGAATATATAAGAGTTTAGTGCGTTCCATTCTTCTTTACGCATGTGAAACTTGGTCTCTCACCCAAGCGGATACGCAAAAGCTTGTTCTTTTTGAGCAAAGCTGTTTAAGATCTATATGGTTTCGCTCGTTGTCCTCTATTGAACGCACTCATTTAATAACTAGTAAAATAGTTCAACCATTCCCAGATATTTGTAAGTCTCTTAACATTTATTGGCCATGTATCTCTAGCACAGTTAAAGAAAGACGATTAAAATGGATTGGCCATGTTTTACGTAGATCGCCCTCTCATCCAGCCAGAATAGCTATGGAAGCCCACCCATTACCCGGATGGAAAAGAAGGCCAGGCGGTCAACGGAAAATTTGGACGGACATTGTAGCATGCGAACTCAGTCCTTTTATTTATGCTAAGCCTCCTCGTCCAAATGAATTATTTAAATGGGCGTCCGTTTGTTTACCCTATGCAGCCAACAGAGATCATTGGAGGGGTTTAACTCGGGATGTAATTAACATTTAATGTCAGCACACCTCAAGTGTCGTTCTTTGAGTACACACTACAAAAGTTGACTTTTTCACAGACGCTTTGGTTTTTTTTTGGACTACCCTGAGTGATAATAACCGGTGGGGGATGTTTGTCCCCAATGATGATGATGACATACGCAAATGCGTATGTTAAGTCCAAGCTAAATTTAATGAAGTTACAAACTGTTTTTGTGCACACAAAATGGGTGAATGTAAACAGATTCAAGAGTTTTTAACAAATTAGCAGCTTGAGCAGTTATCGACACTTTAAAACAATCATTAAAGTTAACTCGGTGTTTTGTTTGAACATTCTCAATTGGGTCAATGGATATGTCCTTTTGATAGCACTTTTAGGTCTTATTTTTAGGAGGTAGTTTTATAAAAACCGGCTTGTTGATGTTTACAACTTTTTATTTAGTTGTGAATGTCTTTGAGCAGAAATTGATAAATTCTTCAGAATATCCGTTATTGATTAGAGTTTGTTTTGTGGTTTCTTTATCAATGGTGTCACTTGAACATATTCTTTGTGCACGGTTAAATAATGCTTTAACCAGTACACGTTTTTGTTGAATCGGTTGTAAAATTCTAGAATGGGGTTATTGACTGATTCAGGTAGGCTTGTAGTATATCTTGCGTTGAATAGATTCGTCATTTCTTCGTACCAGTGTTACGTCCAAAAAATTAATTGTATGATTTTCTTCAATCTCCCATTTTATTTTGATATTGGGATGAATGTTGTTGAAGATTTGCAGTAATTGATATACGTCGTTTATTGTAAGCAACAATAAATATGTCATCAACGTACCGTTTGTATACAACCATATTTTTATTGCTTTTATTAAATTTTCAATCTTTGATGGAAAAATGTTTGCCAATGTTGGTTCTAATTGACTTCACATAACTACCCCACCCGTTTGGATATATGATTTGACACGAAAATTTAATCCGATGTTTTGTGTACATAGTAGAATTAATTCTTGCAACTAGTTAACCTGAATTTTGGTATTGATTTCGTTTGACATAATGTAGTCACTTAAATAATTCACCGTTTCTTCTAAAGGTACATTTGTCAACAGTGACTCAATGTCGATTGAAGCCATTATTTTGTTCCGAACATTTAATGTATCCACGTATCAACAAAATTCAAATGTATCTTTAAAGTTATTTACATTAATGTTTTTCAACAGAATCAATCATTTGCTTTAGCCATTTGGCTAATTTGTAAAACGGCGAATTGACCATTGGCCTGATGAGTACATTATCTTTGTGTGTTTTGGGTGGTCTACAGAGTTCAGGTGTAAGACTACCAATTGCTTTTAAATGTTGAAATTCTGACTCATTAATAAAATTGTGAAGCTTGAGAATTTAGAGTTTGTAATTTACTTACTCTTCAATTAAATTAATGTTCTCCTCGGTGAATCTAGGCTTGAATTTGGAAGCATCATTAAGAATATTATTGGTTTTTGGATATATTCAGTCTTGTTCATAATGATTGTACCGGAATCTTTATTGGGTCGAAGAATAATAACGTACGTTTTGTTTGAGTTTTTTAACACCTTAATATGTTTATGTTGTAAGGGACGCCCGCTGTGATGATTTTGATATGTTATAATGATGAACAAATTGTGCTGATCGGAATTTGCTGTATTATTGATTGTACGAAGTCTCAAATTCAACTTTAATGACGTTAGAGTTAGTTTTATTTGGTTTAATTTTGAAATTCATTCCAAATGATAAAGCATGTGATTGTTCATTGCTCAATGTTGAATTGAATAGATTCGTGTGTGTGTTATTGCATTCAGAATCAAAATCAGATTGCAATAATTTGCTTGATAACCGTTTCTCAGTGTCACGACAGGTTTTCTTTGTAATATAACTTGAGAATTGAATGAACTTGATTTGACACACAATAAATAATTGGCTGATAACATACAGCATTGTTGAGTGTGTTTTTGTATCGTTCAATTGCCGTTGAAGAAGGTTCAATGTGGGATAATGTTAATCTTTTAAGATTTTGATTTTCTTTTTACAAATTCTCTTGGAAAAGTGTCTACTTTTAACAACTGTTGGTACATGCTTATTAGACAATTCTCGGTAACGATTTTACATCTCAAAGTAATTATTTTATCCAGTGAGACTGAAGAGAATATATAAAATGAATTTATCTCACAGTTTACATCTTCTGTTATTTTATTTGGAATTATACTTTACCTATAATATTTAGTCAACTTTTTCAAATATCAACTGACAACGTAGTACAATCACCAAGATTCTAAAATCGTACCCGGGTAAACAGTGATATGAATCCATTAATTAAACGCTAAGAGTCCAGCGCCTGCTCTTGTTTAACTAAGCTAAATGTTCAATTGCTAAAAGATATTTTCTGTGAAACATTAAAATAATAAACTCAATAAATAATAAGAAGAAGAAAATTTCTTTGTCTTTGTTTCTTAATGAAATAGAACAGTTTTAAGAATCAATAATTATCAGATTGGTAAAATATAAAAATCAACCAGCTGAGTTTGATATGCATTTTCAAAACAATTTCATAAGTAAAATTTCTAACTGTGCAATTGTATCTATAAATTATGATAACAAATTATCATTAGAAAAGTGCCTATTATTTATTTAACGGTCACAAAATAGCCCGTATTTTAAACCACTTGCCTAATAATTGTATTTTTTATTAATAAAAGTTTAAACTGGAAAAAAAACAATTATTTACGTGACCCACAAAAGTAAACCAATAATAAACAATAAATTATTTATTATAATATTTAATTTTTAAAAATTAAAATATTCACTTTATTTAAAAGTTGATCGTTTTCTACAAATTATACGCTTGGACAGCCTAACCAATTCCACGAACAAGAAAACTTTAATTGAATGTAATATAATGTAATATTAAACTTAGTCAAACTTAAAAAATTATACATTGAACGAAAGGATTTTTCTTCCGGTACGACTGAATTGGTAGAGCGCTAAATGCATAGCAAAGTTTATAAATAAAAAACAAAATTCAATCACGTAACGCTCTCACTTCGACCAAAGGTCCGGGAACCTTTCCCAAAATGTGACCCAACAAACACAAACAGCCGGCTCGCAAATCAACAGTTCGTGATTCTGTGTTCAAATTCAACCGAATAAGTTTATGAATCGACGGTAACAAACTGCTTATCAATCCCGGTTTCATTCGTTGATAAGGAGTAATAGGAATAAGAGCATTTAGGGCTTTAAGTAGCAATACCTAATAATGTTAAACATAAAAAACATCAAATTAAAAAAATATTATTCCCGATTATTTATTTATTATTATTATTATTATTAAGCTTTAATATCACCCTAGAAATGCCTTCAGCGTAAAATACATTTTCACCATCGATATAAAAAAATAAAATAATAATTACGAAAATTAAAAAAGTTGTAGTACAAACAATGTGAGCAAAATGAAATAGAATGTCATATGCTAGTGAATATACAGTAAACATGTGATTTGAAAAAAAATAACTCAAAATTACTATACATTGAGTCATTATAAGGCACAGTTGTTACATTATACTGTAAGATATCCAAATTAGTTCAAATAAATGCGTGGGTGGAATGATTCCTACTTTGATAGGTATGTTAGTAGTTCAATTTTGTTTGATTCTGGATAGGTATGGCAGACATGAATTTTGGTATTGATTAGTTTTGGCTTTCATGTGCAGGTAAGTTCTTCTTGTTTTTCCAGAAGCTATAGAATTGTTTAAAGCTGTGTGTAGTGGGTGATTGTTAATATATAATTTTGAACAAAAGAATAGCCATGGACGTAGTGACTAATCAAATCTTTCCCAAAAACAATAAACTCCAATTCGTTATGTCTGAAAGTGTCCAGAAATTGTTTATCAAATGAGCCTGTCCCAGCATTCGGCATAAATAAAAACATTTTGTAAATAAATAAACACTAAATTCACATTTGCAATACATTTACGTATAAATTGATGCCTTTTCAGCTCAATCACTTTGTCTTTCAATTTTGAACAAAATGTTTGTCTATTGTTTAATTCATTTTTGTAACAAATGAAGTTTTTGTAATTCTAATTGCCTTTAGACTATAAATTAATTAATTTGTACATACGTTCCATGTAACCTTGCAGCTATCTAGAATTCAAGCATTAGATAAATGCATTTGGCTCATAATCCCGTATGCTGATCAAGTAATAAGTTTGAACGCAATTATTAATATACCATAATGACAGTTAACTTTAATGATTATTTTAAAGTGTTGATAACTTCTCAAACTGTTAATATGTTAAAAACACTTACATTTGTTTACATTCACACATTAAAACCCATTTTGTGCGCACAAAAACAATTTATAACTTCGTTAAATTTAGCGTGGACTTAACATATGCATGTTGCGTATGTGTATGTCTGTGTAGTTATTAATGTTAAGTTAATTACATCATATATTTTTATGTATATATATTTGTGACTGCAGAGAATATACGAAATGAATTCATCTCACAGTTTACGTCTTCTATTATTTTTGTTTGGAATTAGAAAGGGAACCCAATGCGTTAAAGGACAGAAATGGTTGAAGCAGTGGGTTCGTCCTTGGATGGTACTAATACAGGCCTTCGTTCTGCTTTTTTAAGACATTTGTTGTAAAACATTCAAGTAATAAACTAGAAAAAAAATTAATTAACTACAAACAAATCAAGTGAAAAAATTATCGCATCAAAAAACACGACAGCATAATATAAAAGCCCAAGTTTATGGATTAAAAATATGGTCAGAACTAGCTCTTAAATATATAAACCTTGTTTGACAAAAGATGACACTATTGCAATGTATTAACTAACAGTTAAAATATTTTTCAACATTGAAAATATTGAGCCCGAAAATTTTACAAAATTACATCAAAGTTAATTTTTTTATAAAAAAACTTTTTTTAATCAATACATGCAAACGAGTCACAAATAAGTCAGGTCATGATTACAATTAAAACTAAAATTTGGCAGTTCTCTCAATATTGGAACATTCTTTTAAGTATTAGCAGACATCAAAATGACAACTTTTATTTTATCAGTGCACTGATATTGCTAGACGTTTAACACAGAAAAAGTGAAGAATGAAAACTTTAATAGCACACAGTATTTGTTACAACAATTTTTAAAAACTTTCAGAAATTGAATTTAGCCATTAAATACACAAAACAATTTTATTCAAAAAGCATGTTTCTTAAACATCGTGAGTGTCTATGCGTAAATATACATCACCTGTAAAGTAATAGATCGTTCAGTCGACAAAATCAGAATTAGACGATGATGCAAACTGCGCAATTCCATCGCCAATCGAACAGAATAGGGCACAAATGTGACCGAGTATGGACTCAAATCCTCAGCAATGGCAAAATTCTTGTGCATTCGGGGCAACAATAAAATGAGGATTTCTATCAACAACTAGAAATGACCACAGCAAAAGATAAAATAGATAAACAATGCTATTGGTGAATACTTTACAAAGCAATCACAAAAAAGTGTCATCACACATGTTTCGTTTCTTACTTGGCGAATTCCAACGTCACTTGATTTATAATACAATCCCAACAAGTCCAATGTTAACCTATTTCTCGTCAAGTGTTTTTCGGCAAATAAACAAACTGAACGATCAGAATTTATCAAAACCGACCAATACTTTGGAATAACTTGAGCACAACTTGCTTCGATAATGCGCTTAAGACAAAACATGGCCAGCGTGTATGACTTGAGCTAAGCAATATAATTTGATAAATTGTAACAAGAAATCAAAGTACAACGATTAACAATATTTACATTGATAAGATAGTTATTATGACAAACTATATATATATATATATATAAAGTACTTAACAGTTCCTTTATATTTACCTAAAAATAATTCCCCATAGGCATCTAGACTAATAACAGCAGAGACCGAGTGCACAGAGGTATAACTGGACTTCTACTTCGGCGGATGGGTGTAAGCATACAACCAGAATACTTAAAAAATATCTTAAAGTATATGCTACATGTAGCCCCTGGGCTAAAGGAGATAACCCTGACGAAAAATCAAGTGGCCTCGTTAATCTCTATGATCAGTGGTGTCGTCACAACAATGTCGTTTACCAGACAAGAAACTTCGTTATTCTTCTACGTTTGTTACGCTTATCAAGCCATCAAAGTCGATCGTTTGTCATGCCGTACAAATATAAAAATAATAAAGAGGTGACTATGTCACCAACCACACACACACACACACTTATTTGCTTATCCGTTTTCGTTCTGTGAAATAAACACCAACTGTAGAAAAGATTACCTTCTTACTGATAATGAACATGTTACAAAAAATTCAAAATACATGGATTTTTGCCCAAACAATTAGCGGAATTATATAGAGTAAGTCTTTCAACAATGCATCGTGTTTTGAATAGATAAAAATTACGAAACTGTAATAATGTTCGAGAATAAAAAATAAATACTGAAACTGATAATCGAAAAATAGTTATAGAATCGATATAACATTATAACAAACCCATTTCTGATATTATCAAAGACAATTCTTTTATTCACTTGCCGCCCAACAGTCCAAACGTTAAAGTTATTAAAATTTTTTTCAGTATGCTACATCAATAAGCATACTGAAGTTGATGATTTATATAATCGCATCCGGTTTGTTGTTTAGTGTCAAATTAAACAAGACTGTATTAACAACCTCATCGATAGCATACTGAACCGTCTGGATTAAGTAGTTAATCACTTAGTAACTGAAAAAATTCCATGTGTTCTGTATTTTTTTCATATTTGATGTAATGTTTTATATTAATAATTTACTCATTTTTTAATTTTAAACAAGTTCATCTTTTATATAAAAAATTGGTATTAACAATACGTATTAATAAAATTATAATTGTAATGCGGGCCCACGTTCGGCTTCGCTAAAATGTCCACTGCTGAAAGATGTTTCTCGTAAAAAATTCAAAGTAATAAATATAAAAAAATTAAACTGAGTTCTTTTCCAAAGTTATTGTTTAGGGGTTATATAAATATAATCACAAAAAAATCTGTAAAATAAAATAAAATCTGTTTTATACAGTTCGTTTTAATTTAAAGAAAAAATAAAAATGCACTAAATCATTTGTTTCGATATAAAAAGCAAAATTTTGACGTAATTACATAAACTTTCCTGTACGTATGTATATATTTCTTTAAATGTAAATTTTATTCAATTAAATTAATAAAAAAGGAAGGTTTTCCACTGTACGTCAGTAATAATAATTTAAAATATTGATATTCAGGTTTAAAATATCACTAATTTAGTATTAATTATGAATCAATCTTTTTAATTAAGCATATTGACCTGTCAAAGTAAAGTTTCTAGCCAATCTAACAAAACTATGCCTAATCAAAACAATGCATAAGATTCTGAATAATACACAATAATAGAAATATAAAATATTATGATGTACTCTTATTTAAAATGTAATTGTTTGTAAAACTCCCACTATATAAAAACTGATAATTTAAAATAAACAAACAATTATTAACAATGGTCTACTTCATATAAATTCAAAAACAATTAAAAAATACTACCTTGCGTCTAAAAGTTGGTGAAGCTTTAAACGACGGAATTTTGAAAGATTTATGAATAGATTTAGGATGTTCAACATATTCAACAGACACTGTTCTTGAGCCTTTGTGGTGATAATGATGCTTCGTACGTACAGTTTGATAATTACGCGAGCTTGAATTCAAATGTAGTAAATCTCTAGCCAAGCCATTAGTTATATTTAAACTTGAAAAATTGTATAAATTACTTTCCAACGCATTTTCATTTACACTTGGAAAAATAAATAATGGTAAATATTAAAAAATAACTTATGTACTTACTTAAGTAGTATAGATGTGAAAATTAAAAATGTGATAGAAACTTACTTATTGCATTCATAATCAGACAAAGATATTGATGAATCAATCGATGACTGATCACTTGTAAAAACGGAGTAATTTTCACATGAGGACAATGAAAATTGTGTGTCAGAATACGAATAGAGATGTGTTTCATTTTCGGCTTTGTGTTTTGTAGTACTACAAGAGTGATTAATTGTTAAAATATGCATCCAAATGATGTTGAAAAGATCACTGAAATCGTGTTTAGTTGAAACTGGAGGTCCATGTAAAAAAATCTGGGACAATCCATTCAAACAAGAGAAAAACGTTTGTTGCACCTATACAGAAAAAAAGTAGCACAACATCAAACTGATTAAAAATAAGAATAATTACCAAAATAAAATGTAATAAAAAAATAATTCTAAATTAACATAAAGCACTTTTAAAATTATTCTCAAACATATACAGGGTCCAAAATGGTAGTTGTCAATGAAATCTTATTATTCATTTTTATGTTTTACCATGAGATATATATTTTTTCAACAAAGTAATTATGCTGAAATAATATGGGCTATCAATACTTGAACTTAATTGTTTTTAAAGTTCTCTACAATTATAAATATTTGAGTTTTGGAATTTTTGAATAAATAGCATTCAAATGGGTAAATGAAAACAGTTACACTTAAAAATTATATACATATTAAGTTAAACGATTACGCAACAATAATTTCAAAGAAAATTAATATTTGTTTACATAAGTTTACAAGTACTTCCATAACCCAGCACACGTTACTGCATACATTTTATTTAAAGAAAATTAATTAGTTTTCAAATTTTGTATATATATAAAATTTAACATTAATTACCGTGTGAAAAGATTAAACAAAATTGTTAAATACTTAACCCTCCATTTTTGTTTTATCGATTTGTCAAATTTTTAATTTTACCTCTTTACCTTGGCACAATTTTAAACACTTACCGTAAGTGATTACAATGAGTTTAAATAACGGAAGCTGTTTCTTAACTGCTAAAAATTACGAAAAAAAATAAATAAAGGTTATAATTTTGGTTTAACTATCGAACAAATTGCAGATTTATTTGAGGTAAGTACAAGGATTGTAAACAGAGTTTTGAAGGATTATACAGGTCCAGAACCAGCTGGAACTGGATTTGTACCATCAGCCAGTAAACGAACTGATTTGTTTATAATCACCAAATTGAAAAGAAACAGAATAAAACCCATTAAACAAATACAAAACAAAGAATTAGCTCATTTTTCATATTCACTTATCTGCAATCGGATAAAATCAGCCAATTTGCAGTTAAGGAAAACGTTAAAAAAAGTTCCGTTAACAGTACAACATAGAAAAACATGTGTGGAATGTGCACAAGTGTATGAACACCGTTCAGTTTGTTTCTGGAGTTCGATTTTTTTACTGACTAGTGTGATTTAGAGTACGAACCATGGACAGTGCAATCCACGGCTATTTATGGTCCCGATTTTCCTTAAGGCTACTATTGCATTGTTATAAAGGTTGTGCATCTATCATATCTTTATGAATATTATGAAATTAAGTTTGAACAACTGCCAAAATGAAATCAAACAAGTAGACACTAATACAGCTCAAAATTTATAACCATTTCCAAAGAATTTCTTAGGACTAAACAAGGACAAAATCTTTCAGGGCATTTAGTGATCGTTCAAGATAATGCTCCAGTGCATACGTCGAAAAAGGTAACTTGCTTTTCATTATAAGTTAAAATTTAACGTATTTTTATTGTTTAAACTAAAGATTCTTTAAATAGCAAAATATAGCTTCATTTAATTGCTTCTATACAGATTAGACTTCAATGTAATTGAAAATCTTTTTAGTTATCTTAAACGAGAGGCGAATCGGATAGAAAATCAAGGCACGCTCTAAGAAAAACTTGTTTGTATTAAAAAATCGAATTTGACAAGATTATATCAATAATTTGGTTGATTCTTATTCAAAGCGTTTAAAAGAAGTTATAAAAAACCATGATTATTTTTTGAACTACTAAATTTGTATAATTGGTGATTTTTATTATCTATATATGTACATATTTTATATTACAATTTATTTTTAATCAAATAATGTAGTAGTATTTTTATCTTGTCGAAATGTGTAAATTCTGGGTTTTATGTCTAAGCGAGAAGTTGGTAATGCTATCTGTAAAAAAAATATTTTTATTGTTTTAATTATCAGTAGTTCTAAAGTGATTTTTAATAATTGTCTTCTTAAAATGTTGATCTGCCTAATAAGCTTATGTAATATGAGAAAATTCAATCAATTTCAATGTGTTAATTTTGATACTGCCCAATTATTATATATAATAGGCAATTAACCAGTTACGAATTCATATAAGAATTTTATTTTTGTCTTTGGAATACATTATTTATTTAGCATTTGAAAAATAATTTAAAAAAATTATATTTTATAAAATTTGTAAAAGTTTTTTTTTAATTTACTATAATAAATACAATGACTGCCTGCAATATTCAAACTGAAAGTATTTCGCAATGGAAAATTTAAATTGTTTTAATTTTCAATATATCTATTAAATTAATTAATAAAAAAATTAATGAATAAGGTCAATGTCGCTAGTTTGAAAATTTTGGGGTAATTTTATCTGGTTTATTATATCAATTTACATAGGATTATGCTATAATTTGATCAGCCAATGAAATTAAATTAGGTCAAATTTTATATTAAAAATGAAGGGTTATCTAGCAAATCTTGAAAATTCGTAAATTGATCTGTAAGTGATGACAGTCATCAATGGTTTATTATAGAAGTATACAATGGCACATCAAGTGGGTATTGAATGTTGAAGGTTACACTTCATTGACTGTTTGTTTTGATCATTTTTAGTTCATCATAACCCTTTATCTAGCTCACTTATGTCCCATATCATGGACTCGTTAAATGTATCATGATGTCAAAATATCAAATGGATTCCTTACAATTAATAAAAATATTGTCATTACTATATTCATAATGTTAGCTACATTTTTAATTAGCGTGGTTATAGAAAATACGGTGGAAATCGATGTGATGTTATCCTATTGTGTTAAACAGTATTTTGATAACACTTTTATTTCATCTATATTATCGAAATGATAACTTGTATCACTTGAAAGAGAAATAGCAACAAAATCAAACACGAAAAAATTCAGCACATAATAATAATTAGTTCTAACAGAAATTTACATTCAATTTCATTAAATAACCATTTAACTTAAAAAAAACTGACTACTTATTTACTATTAGTAGATTACAATGACTATTTTTCTATTGACTATTCTCTTTTCTCTTTGACGCCTACTCAAAAAGTTTGGACTAAGACTAAACTATTTCTATTGGTTAATATTATGATGCTATAATTTTCATGGATAACAAACCAAATAAATGTGTTTAATATGTAGAAAATTTTTGTGAATAAAGCATTAGCCAATTATACATAAATGGATTAAATGGGTCTGCAAGCGTTTTCGCTTGCAAAATTAAAAAGAAATTAAATAATAAAATTGAAGGAAGTAAACAAATAAAATTTAGAAAATATTTAATACTAGATTTTCAAAAAATGCATAAAATTAACAAAAGATTTTTAATTTGGGATAATTTATGTTCTATTTATCTTGAATGATTTTAGAAGATGGAATTGAAAATGTGTGTGCTGTTATCTATGGATTTCCCATTCAACATTCCAAAGTCAAGTGTAGTGTGGATTTCGCTAAATATCCCAATTTTTTGTAAAATAAGTTTCTTGCGTATGTTATTTACATAGATAATGCGCTAGGAAGTGTCTAGAGTTACAAAAATTAATACATACTGACGAAATCTTAAATAGTAAAAAAACAATAAATTTTTCTTTAAAATTATTGTAGTCATAATTTTAAAAGATGTCTCAAAATATTTAAAATATGTTCAAAGTAATGCTCCAGTGTACATTTACAACTTGGTAATGAATTTTTTAGTATAACTTACGATTTATTATATGTTTGACCTATTTAGACTGCAAAAGTACTGTGCGAACCAATGAAGAGAAAAAATTCATCTTTGCAAGTTTTCCAAACGTAGCAGGAACTAAACAATTTCGAAGATTTTCATCACTAGATGAACCACCGTCAGAAGTAATCGAAGAGCCCAGATACGTAAATTGCTTCACATTTAATACAATCAGGAGCCTGTGAAGTCATGATGACTAATTATTTAGAATTGATCTTCAAGCTAAACCAGGATGAAAACCAGTTTAGTTGGGACGTGTCATCTTCTCCCTCTCTGGGTAAATCCTATCAACCATTGCAGATGTGGCAATTTTTACAGCTATGCAAAGTAAACTGATACCCCTGTAGTTAGCAGATGTTTGCCTATCTCTCTTCTTGTAAACAGGAACAATAGTAGCACGGTGCCAGTTTTTAGGGCACTGTTCAGTTGTCCAGAAATTCGCTATAATGCCATAGAGGTTTTCAGTAAGCTGCGAGGGACAGTATTTGAAGACTTATGGAGGAATTCCGTTGAATTCGGCGGTTTTCCTAGCTTTGAGTTTACTGCATATGCGCATAATATTATCGACGGTTGGAGGTTCTACGGAGATTGATAAATTGCCGGAGGAACTGTATTAAGATTGGATTGATCTGTTGTGATTTTAGGATGGTTTGAAGTCTGATTAAAGTGAAATAACCAATTTTCGTTTGAAATGCCAGATGATTCAAATTTAACTTTGTTACCACGGCAGAGTTGTTTCAATTTCTTGTATACTTTTCCACTATCATTATGGCGAGCAGAAACCTCTAGCTCAACTGTTACAGAATCTGTGTCTTTGTTCATCCTCCTCATAAATTTTCCGAAATTCCACACGCAATGATCTTGCTTCGCTTTTTCTCGTGGATATCTTTGTTTGTATATAAAAATATTGAAAATTGGCGGACAACCAGTTTGGTCCTTTTAAGTTGGTTAAACGGGGAGTACCAAACTAGATGAGTCGATCATCCGTTTCAAAATGTTTCAGCGTCGATTTATTCCCATAGCACAACTTGGAACAACAACTAGAGTTGATAAGTAGGCTTTGGAGAACTTGTCAGCATAGTCGCTGTGTGTAAGTAAAGAATAATCCGGAGCAGGAATACCGGAGCTAGCTTTTGTCATTTTGAGACGTAAACGAAGCGAACATGGAACAAGTGAATGATTGGTATCATTCTCACTTCCCGTTCGGCAGTCTCTGTATGTTCGGGAATTATTGATTGCACTGAACCAGCGTTTGCTAACCAAAACGTAATCCATTTGGGAAGAATATCCACCACAACTTGAATAAAATGTTGTCAGATGTTTTGCGGGGTATTGAAAAAATGTGTTCGTGAGAATCCTATTGCACCTAGCAGCGAATTCACTTCATCTTTTTCCGTTCTCGCATTGTTCGCGCAATTTTGTCCAAGGGCCAATCCAGGGTCCGTTAACATCGTCCCTGCAAGCTCTGCCATTAAAATTTCCTCCACTAACAACGATTTGCGATGAGGTTTAGAGTCGAAAGTAAAAATTGTATAGTTTCTCGTAAAGCTCATCTATTTATTTTTCGCTATAATTATTGGTTAAAGCATAGGCATGGATGACGGCCATTGAATATTTGGATGCTTTAAAAAGCGCAAACGCTAATTGTAGAGATATGCCCTTCCAGTCAATTAACGCACCGGAAGCTGTTGGGGATAAACAAAATGCTACCCCGTGGTGTACTAGGTTTGATGCACAAGATGATGGGAGGAATAATGCAACAGACTGGGAAGCTGTAGGAAGAGGAAATGGTTCTCAACAATCCAGTCTTGTATCCTGGAGACAAGCGATGTCAATCTTTTTTATTTATTTTTATGTTTATTACTTTGAATGTTTTACGAAAAACATCTCAGTAGTGGACATTTTAGCGAAACCGAACGTGGGCCGCATTTTAGTGCCTGTGGTGGGATTTGAACACATGCCCACCGAGGTCCAAATTTGAGTGCTGTACCGCTAGACCACCCCGGTACAAGGGTAAAATCTTGTTAACTATCCCATGCAAGCACGTTAGGTTTGGTCCTCTCCCGGACGAGTTTAGGAGATCAGATGGCTTTGGAGTTTCGGCTGCTGATTTCATCACATATTTTTTATTTGAATAAAGTTTCCTGGCTATTTGCACAAAATAAGGACCTGAGGCCTGATTTTCTGTCAGGGTGAACTCCCTTAGCCTAGCTGGCTACATATGGTAACTAGCTACCTTCAGATACCATTAAAGCATTTACGGTGTATACTAGCACCTATTTACTGAGCCGGAGTCCAGTGAAGACCAGTTATACCGCTGTGGACTCGGTCCCTGCTGTTATTAATCTAGAATGCCTATATGCCTATAGGCACCTAGTCCAGGATGCACCACGTGGAGGAATAGCAGTCAAAAGTATCACCATCATTAGAGTATGAGACTTTATAAGCATTACTCAAATCCTCAAGATCATTTAGCATCCCAGGGACATATCAGTCCATTGACTTAGTCATTGTTTCCAAGATAAGATCCCTACCAAGACAATGTGAAGATCATCCTGTACAGTATCCATTTAAATACGTTTCTGACCACATTTCCTTTTGTCCCAGACGACATTTGGGAAAACCAATCCCTTTCCATTGTTCATAATGTTTGGAGGCGTGTAGGAATATGCCAATCCATTGTCTCCAAGATAAAGTCCGAGACCAAAATAGGGTGAAGATCGTCCCGAACAGCATCCATTCAAGTACGTTTTTGACCACCTATCCTTTTCTTCCGATCGGCATTTGGACAAGCCAAAGTTACAGAACGTGAGATTGCATCATGATTTTTACAAAGAACGTGTCCAAATCAGCGTAATCTACGTTATCGCTATACCAAAGAAGGAAGTTCATAAAATTGGAGGTCATCTCAAATTTGGCAGTTGCTGATCTTTTTCGTCCATTCCCTTGATATGGAGGATACGAAATGGGTGTTGTGCCATATGTATCTGAGACATCTTGCTTCAAATTTGTCAAGCTTCATAATCTCTGACCCTGTAAAAATCCAGTTTCAGCTACATACAGAAGCACTGTGCAAACCAATGAAGAAAAAAGTTTCATCTTTGTGTTTGAATTGATGTTTTTCGTCTCCAAATTGGATTGAAATGTTTTCCAAACGCAGTAGCAGCTAAACTTCATTAAATGAACTACCGTTAGAAACAATCAAAGAACTTAAATATGTATATTTCTTTACATTGGAGAGCACAACCTCATTTAATACAATCCTCGCATCAAGAGCTTGGGACGACATGATGACTGATGTTTTTGGGTTGATCTCCAGACTATATTCACAAGGTGATCAAATATATGTTGCAGCTAAACTTCATTCTCAGCTAGAAGGACAGTATCGTCAGCGTATTCCAAGTCAGTAATGGGCGTTGTACCAACATACACACTTTCCATTTGTACGCAGTTCTTGGCAAATATAGCATCAATTGCATAGTTCAATTAAAGTGGAGCAGCCACGTAGCCTTAACGAGCACTACCGTAAATTTCAAACGGTTTTGTAATAAATCTGTTACAACTGCGGATTACAGCAGTTAAGTTCTTGTACACAGCACGTATGAAATTCACAAGTTTCGAAGAAGTTCCATCACGAAACATAATGATTCAAAGTCCTTTTCTGTTCACCAAGTCAAATGCTGAAGAGTAGTCTATGAAAGCTATATACGTAGGACGCTGAAACTTTGCCCGAAATTTCAAAATGCATAAAAGAATGTAAAATCAATCAAAGCATAACATACCAGGACGAAAACCACTTTGGTTAAAAGGTGTGGTCTTCTCCCTCTCCGGGCGGATCTGTTCAACTATAACTGAAGTAGCAATTTTTTGCAGCTATGCTGAGTAAACTGGTATCCTTGTAGTGAGCATGTATTTTCCGATCACCTTCCTTGTAAACAGGAACAATGGTATCACAATGCCAGTCTTCAGAGTACTACTCAGTTGTCCAAAAATCCGTTATGATGCTACAGAGGTCCTCAACAAGCTGCGAAGGACCATATTTGAAGATAAATAGAGGAATTTCGTCAAATCCGGTGGCTTTCCTAGCTCTGAGTTTTATGCAAACGTGCATATCATCAAAAGTGGGGGATTCTATAAAAATTGGATAAATTGCCGAAAAAACTGTGTCAAGTATGGATTGGTCTTGCAGCCATCCTGTTGTGATTTCAGAATGATTTAAAGTCTGATTAAAGTGGAGTAACCAGTCTTCATTTGAAATGCCAGACGATACAGCTTTAACTTTTCTGCCACGGCATAGCTAATCCATTTTTTTGTAAACTTTTCCACAATCGTTATGGTAAATATAAATCTCCAGCTCATCTGCTACAGAATCCCAATGTGTTTGCTCGTACTCCTCATAACTCTTTCAAAATTCTGCATGCAATATCCTTGTTTTGCTTTTTTAGGGGCTTTTGTTGATGTACATAAAAATCACAAAAATTGGTAGACAACCAGTTTGGGCCTTTGAAGTTAATTAAACGGGAAAGCATCAAACTAGCTGTATCAATCTTTTGTTTAAGTGTTCCAAAACTGATTTCTGCTGATATCACAGTTCGGGACAGCAACTACAGCTGCCAAGTAGGCTTTGGAAAATTTGTCAGCATAGTTGTTTGCGAGCAAGGAGTAATCCGGGTCCAGTCTTCGTAGTTCTTAGACGTAACTAAAACGAACACGAAACAAGTGAATCATCAGAGTCATTTTCACTTCCCATTCAACATCCTTTGTAAGCGCGAGAATTTTTGATTACATTGAACCAACGTTTGCTAACCAAAATGTAATCAATTTGGAAGGAATATTTTACCAACTTACACAAAATGTTGTCAGATATTTCAAGGAGTATTAGAAAAATATGTTCGTGAAAACCATATTGCACCTGGCAGAGAATTCACTTAACCTTCTTCCGTTCTCACATTGTTTGTGTAAATTTGTTCAAGGGCTCTCCCATTAAAATCTCCTCCAATAACAACGATTTGGGATGAGATCTTGAGGCGAGAAATGTAGATCTTCAAGTTGCTCATAAAACTCATCAATTTCTTTTTGGTAGTGATTATTGGTGGGAGCATAAGCATTAATCACGGCTATTGTATATTTGGTTACTTTAAAACGCGAATATGCTAATTGTAGAGATATACCAAGAATAAAGAAAATACTACCTCAAGATGCACTAGATTTAGTGCACAGTTTGATTAGATGAATAATGCAAAATTAAATTAAACTTACACAAACTTTCCAGTTGCTGTCCTCAACTAAACTCCAATCCAAATATTTAAGTCCGTTTGCAAATGTCATCCAAAATAATCCAAACGTGTGCTGATTATTCAAATGCCGGTTGGCGAATTTCCACTGGTTCGAGTCGGTTGATGGCGGGGAATCGTTAGAGGTCAACTTATCCAACCAAACCGACTGATAAAATACAAGATGCGACAAAGTTCCAAAAAGCCATGTCGATTCGTGAGGCTTTTTTACATCGCGACTATTCAATTCCAAAATAAGTATGTCTCCAATTTCGATGAGTAGTTCAAATGAAAATATATTCAAATTACCTGCATTACAAAAAACATTAAAAAGCTAAAATAGTAAAGTTATTAAGGTAGAGTTGCAAATTCTATTCACAACTGTTAATAACCTTGTTTATATTGTGTACATTTTAACATACATCCAAACTGTTGTAAGCCAGCAACCTAGTAATTTCAACACTTAGCCATCTTAACTTAACGAAGATATAATTTTCCAACGCTTCACAGTCTAACTCAATAAAAACCATTCATAAAAATTTAAACTTTGCCCTAAATTCAACCAAAATATAAATAATAATAATAATAATAATAATAATAATAATAATAATAATAATAATAATAATAATAATAATAAGTAATAATAAGACTTTAAAAACCTCACCATATAAAAAATAACCTAAAATTTCAGCTAAACAGTTGAAAAGTTCTGTGTTGTTGTTTTGTTGTTCTTTGTTTAATTTTTTCCATACACAAATATTTTTTTCTGCAAATTTGTTTATAAGCAATCCCAATGACGAATTCAGTGTTTCATTAGATTTATAATTAGTGTTTAATGTAAAATAATTGCAATTATATAAATATTTGCATATTTTACATACATTTGAAATTATCAAAAAAAAGTTGTCAAAACAGATACTTTTGAAACAAAAATAATTTATAATATTTAACAATAAATCAAATAATGAAATAAATTCTTCATTTGTTAATTCAGGTAAGAAATTATAATTTTTGTTAAAATTGTCAGAATTTACAATAGTTATATTCCTTTGTTCTGTACATTTTTCTCCAATAAATTCAGTTATTTTTGCAAAATCTAAAATAAAATCTTAATAAAATCTCACCTTTCAAAAAACATTCATTTTCTAAATCACCGTTAATAATAAAATTATGTAAATATTCAATTTTCTAAAATATAAAGTCTATTTTTAAAAAATGTGTAAATACTAAACAAAACTTATACCTAAAATTCATACTTTAAAATTTAAACTTTATTCTTCAATATATCATAAAAAGCACATTTTCACTTTAATTTAAATGTTAAAATCCGTTATTTGTCAAACGTATTATTTATAAGTGACTCGTAATATCAATTAATATAAATTAAGCAAAACATAAATAGAATACTAACAAAACAAAATATACAAAAAATTAATTAAATGTATCATAAATAAAAGCGATGGTTTTATGATAAAATCTAAAAACATCTTAAAACAGTTGATTACATGCGCACGTGTTTACATACTATCAAATGTTATAATACCTAAAATGTATTATACAGGAATAATTTAAAAATTAATTTAATACATAAAACAAAATTATAAATTTACATACATCTACCAATAACATGATAAATTAATTTTAGCTTGATAAAGTAGCCACATTGACCGAGTAAGGCGGGTCTATTATTTACGCGGTTGATAGGTTTCAAAACCGTTCAAAATATCTTTTTTTTATAAAAATATGTTGTCTTAATAAAAATTTATAATTTTAATTAACTTTTATGTTTAAATTTTAATTTTACTAAAATAACTAAAAACTACAATACATTAATAAATTTTAACTCAATTAATTTTATTAATTCATTTTTATTTATAAAAAAATACATATAAACAAAATTAATAAAACATTATATATATATATATATATATTATAAAACATTCATTTTTGGTTTCAGGTTTTTTCACGAGTTATATAGGAGTATACTCCTTTTACTTCTTGGTTCAATGTTATCAGATATCAAGGAATAATAAAAATCTCAAAAAAATAAATAATTAATTAATTAATTAAATTTAATTATTAAACTAATACTTGTCATAAATCAATTTGAATAAACTGAAAAACGATGCTGAAACAACGTGGGTTCGTAAATTATTCCATGTAGAGATGACTCTATACGAAAAATGGTTTAGATGCAGATAACCAAGTTTTAGTATTGTTAATAATATGGAACTTAGCATTAACGACTAAACTGTTTAGTTTTTTTAACTTATTTAAGAGACTGCAGGCGTTAATGTAAAAAAAACCTTCAGAAAGTGGGGACTTAATAAGGAAGTAACAATTCTGTTCTTTTTAGACGAAAAAGGAAACGGGCACGGCTTCGGGACAATAGAAGAAATTTTTGTATATTAGAAATGCAACGGAGTCAGCTGTCCAATCCACAAAACGTTAACGTGACTATAAGGATAACTGATTATTTGGGGCAGGCTGTTTGGATCAACTTAGAAAGTTGGCTTATCTTATCGACAACGGAATTATCTTTATTTAAACGGATGTCCGTGAATTGAGTTTGTACTGCAAACTAGTTACTAAGGTTGTTTGAAACAATATCCAGGAATTTGATAGAAACTATGATGGGAGGAGGGGGAGAACCTCTAGAAGTCACACGAGTAGCTTTGAAGTTAATAGACAGATGGTGGCAAATCTAATTACCTATGAGACAATCTTCTTAATGCTGGTAGCTGTATCGGGAATCCCTCTAACTGTAAGATGTCACTAAGATCTCGGCCCTGATTTCCTTTGATTTAACTTAAGGGGGGAGACCGACCCCTACTTAGCGCGTCCACAGGTGGCGGATAGTGGAATAACCTTTAGCAATAGAGGTTAGCTGTGAATAAGGTTGTGCCAAATAAACAGCCGTGGACCAAACGGATACTCAGGCGTTAAGGTTGTTAACGCGTTGACTAGAAGGCGACAACGGTTATCGGTGTCACCCTAAGTATTATCACCAAGCAGCCTTATTTAGAGACAGCACTGCTTGCTCCACTCGGAGAAGGGCCTAGAAAAAGTGGTTTAAAAATTGCTCGTTTTCTTACCAGGATGGCTGGCCGCGGTTAACTGCTCTATATACTCGCGGTCAAAACTCTCACAAAAATCAATTAAAGGCCGTGGTTAACAAGGCTGATACTGATGACCAAATTCAAAAAAACACCATTCTCAGAGCTCAAACAAGGCAGAATGTGACTTGCGACGCT
>JAKXYG010001088.1:0-47847 GCA_025895645.1 Cardicola forsteri | reverse complement strand
AACCTGAACCTGCAAAGTCAAAATAATTTGAGTCAATTTTGAGGCTCTGATCCAAAAAAAGGAATAAATTATTTTTATTTTAATAAAATAAAAATGTTATTATTAATTTTACACAAAAAATTAAAAATAATTTTAAATGTTAAATTAGTTTAATTTAAAAACAGGTGTATTTATTTAAATCACTTTTTCCGAAAACACAATTTAAAACGTTTCAGTCTGCTATGTGTTTTCTGAACAGTTTCCTCTTTGGTTTTTTGTTTCTGGTAAATGTTAAAGGTTTAGAAGGTAATTAATAAATAACTTAATTATATTTTAGTTGTAAATGTGAATGATGGTTTAATTGTATCATATCTTTCTCCAATTAAATTTGAGGGACTTTTTTTCAACAAACGCACAGTTAACACTTCAGTGCCTGTTTCACTGGTCTTTGATATAAAATCAATAGTTTCATTTAACGAACTTAATTTTCGTTGGTTGTTTCAAGATAAAGAGATTTTTGTAACTCGTGTGAAAGAGGGTAAAAATAAAAACATTTTAACGACACATTCTACCGAAACGTTTGACAAACAAATCAACACTCTGCGTGTCACGTTGCATTTTGCTCATAAAAGTATGTTTGTTATTATTATTGTTTAAAAATGTAGATCTTTTACCAGGGGTGTACACGTTGGTAGCGTTTGAGCAAAAGGATGTAGAAAAAACTGCCACTGCTACTGTGTCTAGTAAGTAAAGTTATTTGTTTGTAATTTCGGTTTACATTTACAAAATGCAATATTTAGTTATGCGTATTTTATTAAAATATTAAGGATGTTGAAGCTGGGGTTTGCAATACTCTTCTGGAGTATTGTAAACGTCTGCTATTTTTATGTATAACTATTTGAATTGAATTTGTACATGCAGGTTGGATAGCGACTAAATGAAATCAGTTTTGTGTGCATTGTTGTATTTGTTCCAGGCGCACCCATATTACCCTTCTTTACCAAACCCAAGCGTATTTTGGAAGGTGACGTCATTCGACTAATTTGCGCTGTCCACAGTTTTCCGAAACCCGCTTCAGTCGACTGGTCCTTTAGTCACATTCCAATTAGTCAGATGGATGATGAAGGCATTTTAGCGTTGGCTTTGCAACAATTGACTCCTTTGTCTGACAATCAGTCGAATCATGTCTTCGAAAGCAACAGCGATGTGCCAAATGAAACGTTGCGTTTTACCGAATTGTTCAATACCGACAATGGATTGTATGCGTGCAACGTATCGACTGAGCTGGGCACTGATTTTACTTTGATACTTGTCAATGTGAAAGGTTAGTGTCATCGTTTTGTGTTTGTGACTTAATTTAATATATTATTTACAAACTGTGCCTAGAAAAGATGAGAAATGAGCCAATCTAGCTAGTCCCAAACTTGAATAAAGGAGGGTTTGAGCGCAAGACTAGTAAGCTGATCTCTGTAAAAAAATCCATATTGCTACAGAAGTAATAAGATGACTATTCCGGCAAAGAAGGGATAGTACGACCTAGATGATATGACGACAAATATTGGTGGCATAGCTACATCTATTAATTCCAAGTTCGCATAGCATCTCGAATGATCCCCTTCTATTGTTTACGATTTTCAGAGGTGTGCACAGATGTTTAAGTCTAACGACTTTGCTCTTGTTTTCAGGATGCTAGGGTTGAGTGAAAACCGAAAGAATGCTCAATTTTCGATTAGACGAAGTAAAATTACTTGGTCAAAATCTACATTTACCGCCTGAAAGACCAGTAAGAACGGTTTTGGTGTGGACAATTGATGATGGCATAAGAAAGGTTAGAGTAGACCATATAAAACTGGGCTAAGAACTATTCGGGAAGATCTGATTAGAATGAATGTCCCATGAGATCAACCAAAAGAGTTGGCAAAATATTTGAACATATAGAATAATTTTGTTTCTCCACATATTATTTTTAAATTATGGGTTACATATACTATATATCCGAAAAGAGATGTTTTCGTTAATTTCTCAAGGACTTCGTTTATCAATCAACACTTTTTGTTATTTTCCTACATTTGTGACGCTTATATCCAGCTCTTCAGAGATTCGGCATCGTATTCGCCTCCCTGCTGCAGCCTTTGGGCGTTTAAGTAAACCTTTGTAGAACAAAAGTAATATTTCTATTAAAACTAAGATTAAAATATATAAGAGTTTAGTGCGTTCCATTCTTCTTTACGCATGTGAAACCTGGACTCTCATCCAAGCGGATACGCAAAAGCTTGTTCTTTTTGAGAAAAGCTGTTTAAGCTCTATATGGTTTCGCTCGTTGTCTTCTATTGAACGCACTCACTTAATAGCTAATAAAATATTTCGACCATTCCCAGATATTTGTAAGTCTCTTAACATTTATTGGTCATGTATCTTTAGCACAGTTAAAGAAAGACGATTAAAATGGATTGGCCATGTTTTACGTAGATCTCCCACTCATCCAGCCAGAATAGTTATGGAAGCCCACCCATTACCCGGATGGAAAAGAAGGCTAGGCGGCCAACGGAAAATTTGGACAGACATTGTAGCATGCGAACTCAGTCCTTTTATTTATGCTAAGCCCCCCCCCGTCCAAATGAATTATTTAAATGGGCGTCCGTTTGTTTACCCTATGCAGCCAACAGAGATCATTGGAGGGGTTTAACTCGGGGGATGTAATTAACATTTAATGTCAGCACATCTCAAATGTCGTTCTTTAAGTATACATGACAAAAGTTGACGTTTTTGCAGACGTTTTGGTTTTTGGACTACCCTGGGTGATAAATAACCGGTGGGGGGTGTTTATCCCCGATGATGTTGATGTTGTTGTGATGCTTATAAAGCAATTGAAAATAATCGTTTGATATGTTATACAAGCCACATTATTGTACTTGTTTTCTGCCAACCCCCGTCCCTCGTCAATTTCAGATCGCTGGGCTGCCATGTGGCCATTCATCGGAATCGTCGTCGAAGTCAGTCTTCTTGTGGTGATTATTCTGCTCTACGAACGCCACCAAATGCGCTCCAAGTCCAATTTAGTTGACAAAGTAGATTTGGGCGGAGACGTTGGGTCGCCGCAAACGACCAACACGACGAAACTGAACGCCAATTCGGTACAAAATCCGGTTGACGGTCAGGAAAGCAGCGGGCAGGCCGAACTGAGGTGAGTCATTTCATTCATTTTGGTTGGTGACGTGGTACTTCTTCATTATTTCCCATATTTATACGACATGTAGAATGATCGATCTCGATGGCTTGACAAGCGTAGACAAACGTGGAAGAATAAGAAAGTTTCTTGGCTGGTAGACGGCATCCTTGTGACGTCGCCACTGTTCGCAAAGATTGACGAGGCCGCCTGATTTTTGTCAGGGTTATCTCCCTTAGCCCAAGGGCTACATATGGTATACGTATACCTTTAGATACCTTTTAAGTATCCTGGGTGTATGTTTGCACCCGCTGTAGCGGAAGCCCAGTTATACCGCTGTGCACTCGGACCCTGCTGTTATTAGTCTAGATGCCTAGGGGCACCTAGTCCAGGATGCACCACGTGGAGGACGAACAGTCAGGAATATCACCATCATTGGAAATTGAGGCTTTATAAGTATTATTCAAATCCTCAGGATTGTTAGCATTCTTGAGGGGATATACATAGGAGTAGAGTTGTGTTTTGATATTTGCCGCTGGCTGCAAGTACACAACAAAAGTCGCGAAAAATCGAACGTTTTTGTTAATTATTTTCACTGCGTTTTCGTTGTTTAGTGGGCCAGTGACAAAAGTCTACCCGATTTCCAGTTTAACGATCTAGTCACCTTTACAAAGACCGGCTCCGTTTCCAGTCCGTTTTCTTTTGGCCAAGTGTCTTTCTACAAGCTTTCTTTGGGATGCTAATTGTGTTTTGGATTTGAGTAATGTTTATAAAGCCTCCATTTTCAGTTATTGTGATATTCCCGACTGGCATCTCTACGTGATGCACTATCGACTAGGTTGACATAAGTACCTAGACTAATACAGTAGGGACTGTGTTCACAATGGAATAGATGGATTTCCACTTCGGCGTGTATGCGAATTGAACTGTAAATGGTTGGGGAGCTAATAGATATAACTAAGAAAAAATCAGATGATTTCATCAATCTTTGTATATACAGTGGCGCTGTCGCAAGGATGCTGAAATGAATTTTTTGCAATGGATCTTGTGTGAGATACAGCAAAAGATAGTGGTTTAATGCATTTTATAAAATGGTTTCGTTTTCTTTGATTGGTTTGTGAATCACTTGGTTCATTATTGTATCGACATGAATTCGTTATATACTGGTGCTTATTGATTATGTCATTGTCATTATGCAAAGGTACGTGCATGCAGTGATGCAATTGTTTGTATTTTTAACGACTATTTGACCTTCGTTTACAACGTGTGTGTGTTTAGCCTTCATATCTGTTAGCTCACGAACCGATTGAGTGTATTTTGCATCGAATCAATCAATAGTGTCACATTTTTTAAGGTTATATGCAAATGGAATTGTTGCAAACGGTTCATGTGTAAACTTGTTTTTGTAGCCTGTCTGTCTGTCCTATTAGAAAGTAATGATAGTAATCAGTTTGCATAGCATAACTGGCACTGGAACGTGTGCAGAAATATGTCGGTTTAACGACTTTGACATTACTTAGATAACATTGTAATAGAAGTTTGGCGAAATGGGTGTTTTACAAAGTACATTTGAGGTATCTTTCTTTAAATTTATTGAACCGGTAGAGTTTATACATGAGTACTGTGCGAATCACTGACGAGAAAGTCTTCGTTTTTGTGTTTAGATTGATGTTTTTCGTTTTTGAAAGTGGGTTTGCAACCTTTTTAAATACAGCGATAGCTCAAGAATATTACCGAATTTCTTATAGATGAATTGCCATCCGAAATAACTAAAGAGCCGTTTGGCGCATCTAAGCATCTAGACTAACACAGCAGGGACTGTACGCAAAGGAGATTAACGGGCTTTCACTTTAGAAGTTGGATACAAGATTATACTTAAAGTACTTGAAAGGTATCTTTATTTATTTGCTACAGTAACTGTTAGGCTAAGGGAGATTTTTCATTCATTTTGGTTGGTGACGTGGTACTTCTTCATTATTTCCCATATTTATACGACATGTAGAATGATCGATCTCGATGGCTTGACAAGCGTAGACAAACGTGGAAGAATAAGAAAGTTTCTTGGCTGGTAGACGGCATCCTTGTGACGTCGCCACTGTTCGCAAAGATTGACGAGGCCGCCTGATTTTTTGTCAGGGTTATCTCCCTTAGCCCAAGGGCTACATATGGTATACGTATACATTTAGATACCTTTTAAGTATCCTGGGTGTATGTTTGCATCCACCCGTCGTAGCGGAAGCCCAGTTATACCGCTGTGCACTCGGACCTTGCTGTTATTAGTCTAGATGCCTAGGGGCACCTAGTCCAGGATGCACCACGTGGAGGACGAACAGTCAGGAATATCACCATCATTGGAAATTGAGACTTTATAAGCATTACTCAAATCCTCAGGATTATTAGCATCCCAATCCTCGATTGTTTTAATATACTGAATGAATGAAACGCTTTACAGAAATGTTGTCGGCAGTGAGTGGTATCCGAACCCACATTGCCATTCTATAGTGTGAGTTCACCACAACACTAATAATAACCTTTTTTTTCCGGTGTTTTACAGACCAGATGAAATACGACTGCGTTCAACAAATAAATGAATTCGTGCAAAACAACGACGTGTGCTGATAATGAGCGGTGATGCGTTGCGTTCTATTATGCTTTCGGATGTTTTATTTTTACATTGTTGTGTACGGTTGTCACTTACAATATGAAGTTTTTAATCGGACACTCATTCTCCAAAATTTTTGACGTTTTCAATTATTTCTTGATTATTTTTTAGTGAATGTTATTCTTTAAAGAGATTTGTTTTTATTGATTCTGTTGAATGATATATATTATATGATTTTTAAACCTTTTTTAAATACGGGGAGGGGGGAAACGGGCTTTGTTTAACAAACATTTTCAACCAATTGCAACCATGCCACTACTTGAAAGATTAACGAAGCCGTCTGATTAGTTGTTGGGAGGGCGTGAAATTTTTTGGCTCCAAATGGTTACGTATATTTTCAAAACGCTAAGGGTTGCAAACGCGAGAGAATAACGAAGTTTTTCGGTTGATTGGGGGCATTATTATCACGGCGCTGTTGTTAGCCAGGAATGAGAGGGCTTTCTGAATTGTTGTCAAGGTCATTCCACTTAGTCCAACGGTTACATGTGGTTTATGTATATCTTAAAAGTATCGTGTCTACCAAAACAGAAAACCAGTTGTACAGTTATGCCTTCGGTGTTTGCTGGTTAGATGCGCGGTGCGGGCCTTATGTACAACATAATTCAGCAAGTAGATATTCAACGGTGTCAATTGATAACCCGCATTTACTGCCGCCAGTGTAGCTTAAACACGTACCCATTCAGTCATGAGTCTAATCCTGTAACTACTCTGGCACATATTTAGCTATGTAGATAGCGTGGCATATGCATTTAATGCCGATTAAAAGGTCAACAATTTTTATTAAGTGCAGTTCTAGAAAGTGGGATTCATACCGTTGTTTATCTCATTTTGTTATTTTTGTGTGGCTTTTGCTGCTCGAATAATTTACAAAAAATATGTTTGAGTATGTAAATATTTAGCAAAACCGATCAGGATTTTTCAGTTAGTACCGGAAGTGACACTCGAACCTATGATTATTTAAATTTGAGCTGAGCGCTGTACTACTAGGCCAGTCCGACGTTTCATGGAAATGCTGGTAGGTTAAACGTTTCCACGATTACGATATATATTGTACCATTTTTTGGTTTTTCATTAGTTTATTTGCGTACATATAGAGAGTCACTGTTATATACACATAAATTATTATTATTACAAAACCCTTTTGCTTTTTAAAAAAAGCATGGGGCAATAAGATAACAATTACAGCAAAAATTAACATCAAAGTCTTGTAATTCAAAGAGAACATGAGAAATCGAAGATCGAACTTCCTTTCGGCTTTCACTCAACCCTGTCATTTGTGTAAGTCTGTCATCGAGATACGCGCGATCACTTCTTTGCTGTTGTTTGCCGGAATGGCGTCCTTTTATTGTTTCTGTAGCAGTATGAATTTTTTACAGAGGCCAGGTTGCTAACCCTGTGCTCGAACCCTCCTCCTTTATCCAGGCTTGGGACTGGCTAGTTTGGATCAGAAATACACATAAAACTACTTATATTTTTTAAGTAGTGCAAAGTAAAACAAATAACAGATCTAAATTGTCACGTGAATTGATTCCGTGTATTTGCGTCAGTCACAAACAGAACTTTTGTATATATTAATATTTAGCTTAAGATTTTGACCTTATATAAATATACAATCGAGCACGCACATATTTGGTTATGATTATATGAAGTTTAATGCAATTATGACCTGGTTTGGTACTTTAACGTGTAAATAATATTAATCGTTTTTCATAATCCATTGTGGTTCGTGACATAGTCGCCTTTTTATTGTTTCTATATTTATACAGCATAGCAAACGATCAATTTCAATGAGTTGATAAGCCTAGAAGAATAACAAAGTTTCTTGGCTGGTAGACAGCGTCAGTGTTTGTCAAGATTGACGAGGCCGCCTGATTTTGTCAGGGTTATCTTCCTTAACCAAAGGGCTACATACGGTACACACATACCTTTAAAGTACCCTGGATGTGAGCTTGAGTCCACACGTCTTCGAAAATTGTGGACGGTGGAAGGAGATTATACATGATACTATGAAAACCTGGAACTAATAAAGAGGTGGCCTTACCACCAACATTTGTTGTTGTTTGATGTCGGAAGCCCAGTTACAACGCTTTGCATTCGGTCACGTGGTCCATAATGCACCATGTAGAGGAATAGACAGGAATATCACAAATCCTTACGATCATGGACAAATCACATTTCAAGCTTGAGAAGTAATCAACACAAGGTTCAAAATCAATTTGGTGTTTCAAGTAAACGACGTGATGGAAAGGAGTGCGTAGATGTTCACTAGCGACCAGTATGTTTGTCACAGTTGAACTCATAAATGCAATGAGGTGCCGTGGCTGTTTTATATTGGACAAGGGGGTACCTTTTGTGGTGTACATCATTCTTGAAACGATCAAACAAAAGGTAGTTTGTATAATCTATGATCCTACAACACCTAAACAGCCGACTTTCTCTCATTATCCAATATCTCCGTGCTACCACAGTGTACCAAACACAGAAGTACAACGAAGTATCTTGGCTGGTAGACGGCCCTACCTTCAGAAAACATTGACGATTTTTTGTCAAAATTATCTCATATGATATACGTATAATTCAAAATATCTCGGGTGTATATTTGCAACCAGTCGTCAAAACAGTAAGCCATTTATGCCGCTGTAAACTTAGCGGTTTGATCCATCATCATCACTGGGGATAAACATCCCCCACAGGTTATTATCGCCCAGGAGAGTCCGTTATCGATTTTAGTTTACGTACATATTGTTCGTTCTATGCAATAGTTATAATGTAATTTTTTTCTGTTGTTAATATGACACAATTAACTGGAATAATGTCAACTATATTTGTAAATTAAGTAAATAAAATGTGTAAAAACAGATTAGAACCGAAAATTATACACAGCAATGCTTTCAATTAATTAATAATAGTACGGTCCAATACTAATAGTGTTTCTACAAAATCGAAAATTAACACTTAATAAAACATTTTAGTGTTACTGCATTAATTGTTAGAATTAATAATTTAACAACTTTAATAAATAAATAAAACTGCATTTTTTTCCAAATTAACAATTTTATTCCAATTTACTGACTACTTTTTTTACCAACAGTAGATAATAAAAAGCTTATTTTCTATTGGCTGTTGTGATTTTATTGACCCGTCCACTGAAATTGGACACATTCACACTGAAACGATTTTCATTGGTCCAAATTATGATCATAACATTTTATAATTTTTTTTGTATGACGGTTAACAATTGCCAAATGTTAGTTGCATCCCTTGTTAAGCAACTCCAGTGATCACTACGAGCTACAAACAAACACCCACTTAAGCAATACATTTGGACGAGGGGGCTGAGCATAAATAAAAGGACTGAGTTCGAGTGCTACAATGTCTGTCCAAATTTTCAGTTGGTCGCCTGGCCTTGTTTTCTATCCAGGTAATGAATGGGCTTCCACAGCTATTCTGACTGGATGAGTGGGCCATCTACGTCAAATATGGCCACTTTAATCGTCTTTCTCTTATTGTATATGGCCAATAAATGTCTTACAAATATTTGGAAATGATTGACATATTTTATTGATTATTAAATGATTGCGTTTAGTAGAGGACAGCGAGCGAAACCACTTTCGTTCAAAATGGACAAGCTTTTGGGTGAGAGTAGAATAGACTGCACTAGACTGTTATATATTCTAACCATGGTTTTAATAGAAATACTTTTGTTCCTTAAAGGTTTACTTAAACGCCCAGAGGCTGCAGCAGTGATTGGACTTCTAAAGGGAATGTTCGCTAACAGCAGTTTTTTAGTATTCAGATACAAACCGTATTTCTCTGAGGCTTTTTGAGTAAGTCGAACCGCATCGTCTGCACATTGAAGATCGGCTAACTTGCGACCATCACGAGTTATACAGCCCTCAAATAACAGAGAAACTTTATCAAAGATGGTATGAACTACAAAACTGAAGAGTGTGGGTGCTAAAACACATCCTTGGCGATAAATTATATCAGTTAGAGAATCTCCATTAGCGATCTGATCCATGACATGGAGATATGGAAACAGGATTATCATCAACATTAGAAATTGTTCATATCATCAGCATACAATCTATAACATGTTAACGGACAGCATAATTGTCAGAATGAGTAACGGATGCAAAACGCAATACGTTCATGATCATGGAGACAAAAATGTCCCATTACAAAATTCGCGTAAGCTTTTTATCATACCCAAAACCCTAGGCTTATTTTTCACGCATAATACTTGAACGAATAAGCAACAAATTTTATTTTTGTATTAATAATAATAGTAATAAAACACAAAGCATACTGAATTTGTAAATAAACTGGGTTTTTAATTTATACTTAAAAAAGAAATATAGTAACATTCTTCACATAATGCAGTTTTAAAAGTGACGCGAATTAATGTCAAGTCAAATACACAGAGAAATTTGTGAAGATTGTGCATCTAGTAGAATACGTTCAATCGTCGTTTCGGTTTCTCTGAAAAGAAAAAACAAGCACATTTCAAATAACGGCACAATAGAACAATGTTTGTAAACAAATTAGTTCAACATTCTTAGAGCATCCCGAACAAATGCTAATAACGCCCAGAATTCAAATAATGCTTATCAAGTCTCAATTTCTAATGATGGTGATATTCTAGACTGTCACCTCCAAGTGGTGCATCCACACTAACACAGAAGGAACTGAGTTCATACATCCAGGGTACCTAAAAGGTATCTTAAGGTACACGTATACCATGTAGCCCTTAGGTTCGGTAAGCGTGACAAACAGAACGTAGTTTTTGACTGATAGACGGCATCCTCCTGATAACGCGACTAATTGCAAAGATTGACAAGGCCATCTGATATTTGCCAGGGTTATCTCCCTTAGTCCAAGACTACATATTGTATAAATATACCTTTCAAGTATCCTGGGTGTATCCTTGCACCCATCTGCCAAAGCTGAAGCTCATTTATATCGCTGTGCACTCGGTCCCTGCTGTTATTAGTCTAGATGCTTATGAGCATAGCCCAAAATGCACCACGTGTAGGAACAATTAGGAATATCACAACCGCTAGATATTGAGACTTTACAAACAATAAATAAACATTTTAATATGTAAAACAAAAAAAAACTTATAAAATAAGTGTATATCACGTTACTTTCAACAATCTACTACCTAAACTACAAACACAATAATAACTCCCCAAAGCTATCAAAAACATTCAAATAACTACAACAATAATTTACATATTAATTATTTTTTAACCTGTAAAATCAACATTTAAGCCAATAATAAACTCACCCTTTTTGAATTAAGAATGATAAGTAAATGACGAAATATTTCAATAAAATCAACAAACAAATCCAATGTATGCCTAAAAATGAAAATCATATATCACATTACATGTTCATTGAAAACAAAATATTTAGTTTAAAACTGTTCAACTCAAACAACTGAACTAGTCCGTTAAATGTCCTCAAAAATGTACCGCACTATGAAACAATACTTCATTGTAACTAACTAGTGATTCTGGGATGCTAATGATCCTGAGGATGCTGAGTAATGCTTATAAAGTCTCAATTTCCAATGATGATATTCCTGGCTGTTCGTCCTTCACGTGGTGCATCCTGGATTAGGTGCCCCTAGGCATCTAGACTAATAACAGCAGAGACATAGTGCACAGCGGTTTAACTGGGCTTCCACTACGGCGTGTGGGTGCAAGCATACAGGGTCTAAAATGGTACTTGTCAGTGAACTCTTATTTTTCAATGTTTGCTATTTTAACTTGAAAGTTATATTTTTTTCAACTAAGTAATTATGCTAAAATAATATGGACTATCGATACTTAAAGTTAATTGTGTTTTCACTTTTTTATAATTATAAATAGTTAAGTGTCTTGGAATTTTTGGATAAATTGCATTCAAGTGGGTAAATGGTGATAGTTACACTTAAAAATTTTATACATATAAAGCTAAAAACATAAATGGATTACGCAACACTAATTACAAAAAAAAATAATTTTGTTTACATAAGTTTATAAGTGTTTACATAACCCAGCACACGTCACTTCATACACTATATATAAAAAAAATTGATCAGTTTTCATATTTTATATGTATTGAAAATTTAACATTAATTATGGTGTGAAAAGATCAAAGAATATTTTTAATTACTTTACCTTTCATTTTTGTTTTATTAACCTATCTAACATTAAACTTGAACTCTTGACCTTGGCACAATTTTGAACATATATATAGTGTGATTACAATGCGTTCAAATACTGGAAGCTATTTTTTAAGTGTTATAAATTACGAACAAATCAAAAAAAGTCATAATATGGGTTTGACTGTTGAACAAATAACGGATTTATTTTATATAAGTACAAGAACTGTATACTGTGTGTTAAAGGATTATACACGTCCAAGAACAGCAGGAACAGGACCTGCACCATCAACGAGTAAACGAGATGATACTTTTATTATCACCAAACTAAAAAGAAACAGAATAAAGCCTATCCAACAAATACAAAACGAAGAAGTACCCAATTTTTCATATTCACTTATTCGTAATCGGATGAAATCGGCTAATCTGCAGTTAAGGAAAACGCGAAAAAAAGTTTCTTTTAACTGCAGAACATAGAAGAAAACGTGTGGAATTTGCCAAAACGTATGAAGACCGTCCATTATGTTTTTGGAGATCGGTGTTTTTCATAGACGAGTGTGCTTTGAAATATGAACCATGGACAGTGCAGTCCACGATTATCTGTGGTCCCGATTTTCTTCAAGACAACAATTGTATTGTTAAAAAAGTTGTACATCCATCATGTCTTTATGGATATTTTAGAATTAAGTACAGGCAACTACCAAAATGGAGCGAAACAAGTAGTCATGTAAACAGCTCAGAATTTGTAGCTATTTTCAAAGAATTTTTCAAGTCTAAACTACAACAAAGGGCTTCAGGGCATTTGGTGGTTGTTCAAGATAATGCTCCGGTGCATACATCGCAAAAGGTAACTTGGTTTTTATCATAATTTAAAAATTATCGGATTTTTTTATTGTTTAGACCAAGGATTCTTTAAATAGCAAAACACTGAGCTTTGTTCAATTGCCTCTATATAGCCCAAATCTCAATGTAAATGAACTTTTTTCAGTTATCTTAAACGAGAGGTGAATAAGACGGAAAATCAAGGTACACTCATGGAAAAAATCAATTATGTGTACGACAATCGAATTCCACAGGATTATATCAATAATTTGGTCGATTCCTATCCAAAACGGTTAATGGAAGTTATAAAAAAGCATGGCTATCCCCTGAATTATTAATTTTTGACAATTGGTGATGTCTGCTTTATATATATGTACATATTTCATAATATAATTTATTTTTAAGCAAATAATGTAGTGGTTTTTTCATGTTGTCGAAATGTGTAAATTCTGGGTTTTTGGTCTAAGCGTAAATTTGATAATGCTATTTGCAAAAAGAAAATATTTTTAGTGTTTTGAATATTGATATTGCTAATGTGATGTTTAATGCTTATTTTAGTAAAATGTTGATGTGCCTAATATGCTTAAGTAATGTAAGGAAAGTCAATCAATTTCAATATGCTAATTTTGACAGCTCCTATTTTAGCCCCTGTATACCTGAGGGTACTTAAAAAGTATCTTAAAGTATACGTATACCATGTGTAGCCCCTGGGCTAAGAAAGATAACCCTGGCAAAAAATCAGGCGACCTCTTCAAGCTTTGTGAAGTGGCGACATCACAATGATGCCGTCTACCGACCAAGAAACGTTTGTTACGTTTATCAAGTCATCAAAGTCGATCGTTTTATATGCCGTATAAATATGGAAAATAATGAAGAGGTGACCACGTCACCAACCAAAATGAATGAACCAGTGATTCTGTCCATATCACAAACTCCAAAAAAAGATATGAAAACAGCTATTTTGCATCTAATCAATAATTCACATTTTGGTACAACGGAGGACACAAAAGTGCACTCTATTCGTTCTGCACACAGGTAATGAACTCTTGTTACAAATTTATTAAAGTACAAATATTCCAATAACAAAATCACATCACAAATCAAAATGTAATTGGTTTCATATTTTTAATGGTGTGACAACATTGTTCACAATGATATTAATATTGTCTTCTAATTACCAAATAAAACTCTTTAATTCATTAACTATTAAGGACATGAGTTATTTTCTTGCTCATATCTTTTCTGTTTACTTATCTGAGTTTGTTTGTTATTCTGTGGTATAGTATCCAATCGGTAAGATTCCAACGGAACTGAGAAAGTAGATTCGACCCTTTAAAGAAATTACTTCATTGTACAAAAACGAACAGCATTGCAGTCTTTCAGGAAATGCGTGGAACTAAGTAATAGCGCACTTGGTTCCACACAAATCCAACATTAAAACACGTTATTTTATATTGTGGGATGCGAATGACCTCAACTATTCCACTAATGTTTTTAACACAATAAAAGTATCGCGTTCTACAAAAACTCAAGAACAATACATATCCAAGTGGATAAAAAACTGGAAAACTATCACCACGAAATCGGAAGTATACATGTGCATCAACGGCAGGGAAGCCAGTACTATTTATTTCAAAAGAATAACGTACCAAATAAAGTCCGTATCGCCAGCGCGTCGCTTCTCTACAATCATTTGAGTGTCGAAAATTACAAAAGCGCAAAAAATAACCAGTCCAATGTACAATTCGGCTTGGTAAATGGCTGGCGAACGAATGAAGATATTCATGAAACTGAACGAAGCCAAAATACTGAGTGCTGATATGAGGGCAGCTACAAGCATTCGGAATAGAAAGGTTGTTTAAAATATGGCATACAATTTTTTTTAATGGACTACCTTCATTTGCCCATTACAAGTAGTTAAAATAAAAATTCAATACTTTATTTTGAGAATAATAATGAATTTGAGGACTTCAATAATACTTAAAAGATCTGTTTATGATTATGGTTCGGAAACGAGAAAATATCAGTTGTCCCATAATAATTTAACATAAAATGTAAATGTAAATGCTATTATATGAGCTCTCCCATCTTTCAATGGTAATTTAGTGATTAATTTCAATATACGTAATCAAAAAATATGTAATACCACAAACTGTTTTCTCAAATGTTAATTGTAACTAATAAAATTATCATCTTCGGGAATAGAAACATCCGATTATAGTCTAAAGATACCAACAGTCTGTAAACCATCAACTTTCAAAGGTGCAGTCGGTACAAAGAACATGTCAGCTGGATGTATATGTTATTTCGATTGCAAATTGCCGCAGAAAAATAACATTCAAACACTCAATTTAGTAATTCATTTGAGTCCCTATTGTATAAAGTAAATCCAAATTATTCAATGACTACCAAACCTTCTTCTTGTCCACAATATCTGTTTCACCTGGACAACTACATACCGTATACATATATCTTCAAACACTTTTGACGTTCCTTGGGTGCAAGCATGCACTGATCCACCAAAACGGAAGCAGTACATTCGGTACCTAATCCGTGTTAGTCAAGGTCAGAAATGAATCACATGGAAGAAACAATATATCCTAAAAGTTAGTTTCCACGACGGCATTATTTTGGTTCCACAAATAATCACCAGTAAAATTAAATTATAATCTAATTTCGATGGGGTAGAGACGTAACTCAATGCTCACAACAGACAAATCAACTTACCACCCAAAAATAAGTAATAACGCTTGCGTGTACACAATGCGGCCAATGAAAACGACACAAAAATGAAAGTAGTTCCCAATAATGCCGTAGGAATTGTATCCGGATTGAAAATGCTAACCATTTCGAGAAGAGGGCCGAAATTCAGGCCTGTGTATAACAAAATGTACAATCGCAGTTAATTTAAAACATGTATCAATAATTTAGGTGTAAAACTGCTCCATAGGAATTTTGAAAAGACGATTGTTACATATTTTAAAATATAATTTATTTTTAAGCAACTAGTTAGCTGGTTTTTTAATATTTTTAAAATGTGCATTCTTATTTTTAACCTAGATTTAAATTTTATAATATTGGTACAAAATATTGTACTAATACCTGTAAGAAAATATTTAAGGAATGTACTTCATAACAGGGATGCTATGATTCTAAAGATTTGAGTAATACTTATGAAACCTCAATTTCAAATTATATTCCTGACTGTTCCTCCTCCATGTGGTGCATCCTGGACTAGTTACCCATAGGCATCTAGACTAATAACAAGAACCAAATGCACATCGATATAACAGGGCTTCCGCTATAGTGGGTGAGTGAAAGCATACACCCAGGGTACTTTAAAGATATCTTAAAGTATGTATATACCACATGTAACCCTTAAGCTAAATGAAATAACCATCCCAAAAATCAGGCGGCCCCATCACTCTTTACGAACAGTTGTGCTGTCACGAGGATGCCGCCTACTAACCAGGAAACAGTTATTCATCTACGCTTGTTACGCTTATCAAGTCATCAAAATCGATCGCTTAATATGTACATATTCTAATATTTTCTATACAATAAAATTTGTGCATCTCCATTTTATGTAACTTTACCTATATCTTAAAAATTGATAAGAAAACCTACATCTAAAAAATGTAAATAATTTATCAAACATTTTTTTACAATATTAAAAACAATAAATTTTCAAATAACACGAACTAGAAATATCAATACCACTCTAAACTTAATAGCTAAATCTAAGAATATGACTAGTTATGTAAATCGTTCTACAAATTATACATAAATCTATAGAATAATCAAATAATTTTTTTAAATGCATATCACAAACTCACCAGTGAAAAAACTAAAGACAAAAAATGCGGTCAATCTTGAATTAATTGTTCGTGACGTGTGTTCCGTGAAGTAAATATAAAGTGCTGAACCCAAAGTAGCAAAAAAACCAAGAAGAAAAACAGACGTGACCATCGACTAAAATAAAATATTTTGGTATTATATTTCAAAATGTGATAAAGAACACTTATTAACTACCAATTGTACTACATATATATATATCGAAAATTTGAGTAATGCTTAAGATTTCAACTTTCAACAAGTAATAAACCTGACTTCCACCCTGGAATAAGTGCACTTCAACACCTACACCAACACAACAGGGCAGAGTACACAACGGCATAAATAGATGCAAGTACATACCCAGAGCACTCAAAAGGTATACGTATTCCATATGTAGCCGTCGGGTTAAAGGAGATAACCCTAACACAAAATCAAGTAATCTTATAAATCATTGTGAATGGTGGCGCCGTCACATGGACACAATATACCAACCAACAAGCTTTCTTATTCTCTTAAGTTTATTACGCTTATCGAGCTATAGTGAAGAGGTCATCATATCATAAACCATAAATGAATGAATACTGTCGCTTTACGTACAAATGAAACAACATTTTCAACATGAAAAATATATATAATGCCGATTAAAATATTTTAAATATGCAATTAACCTAGTAGTGAATCATTACAGGAACAGGACAATACACGAGGTATGTAAAAAACGAAATATTCCTTTTGATTCTCGGTTCTCAGCATATCTAAAAGTATCAATGTCTTGGAAACATTCTAATAATAAAAATACAAATAAATGTTGGAATAAAGACCAAAAACGGATAAAGAAATTAAATAAAACTCGGAGGAATAAATTTATGTGATTTGAATGAATGCAGAGTTGGGGCTGAAACAACATGCTCTGAGAGTTTGCTCCAACCAAACTACGTTATGGGTGAAATGGTGAGATCTAAGACGGGTTAGAGCTCTAGGTTTATTGAGTTTATGCTCATAAACCCTCAAACAACTAAGCGCAATATCAAAATAACTAATCAGTCGATTAGTTTTTAATAGTTGGCGGCCTCGTCAATCTTTGCGAACAGTGGCGACGTCACAAGGATGCCGTCTACCAGCCAAGAAACTTTGTTATTCTTCTACATTTGTGTTACGCTTATCAAGCCATCGAAATCGATTGTTTGCTATGTCATATAAATATGGGAAATAATGAAGAGGTGACCACGTCACCAACCAAAATGAATGAATGAATGAAAAATGAATAAAATCAAATTGCCTCAGAGTCTTGTCACTCAACAGAAATAATTTATGAATTTTTAACTTGTTATTATAGGGTTTACTCTTTACGCTACTAGGAAGATTTGTTAAAAACCTTTGTACTCCCTCCCTTTGGGAATAAGAGCAGTGACTTGTATGTAATATTCAAGGTGTGGTCTAACATACAACATAAAAATTAGACGTAACATTTACTAGGGATAGGTCCCAGATTACGTACCAAAAATTTGGTTTAAAAGCTATATAAGCAGCTCTCTTATGTTGAAGTGAAAATTTGAGGAAGAGAATAAAAAGCACTCCTAAATCTTTAATCGATTCCTCCAAGTACAAATCATATATGGAAAAGTCCATACTTGAGTCTTGCAAATGTGATGTGCTTGAACTTAGTAAAATTTAGGAAAGTATATTTCCAGCTGACTAAGCATGTATATTATTAATGTCCTGTTATAGTAGTTCAGGATCGAATCCCCATATCTTAACATCATCCGCATAAAGAAGGATGCTAGAGCGAACTACTGACGGCAGGTCATTAATAAATATTTAAAATAATGGACAGTACTAAACCTTGTAGTACACCTGATGTTATTCCGCCAAAAGATGAAAGTTTACGATCTAATCTAACACTAAAAGTACGACCTAATAAAAAATCTTAATCCTGCTAAAAAATTGGGTTGGCAATACAATATGATTTAAGTTTGGCCAATAGTAGTGAGTGCGACAACGGTTTTCGAAAAATCTAAATAAGTCGTCTCATTAGATGGGCAAAACTCGAGAGATTTAGAGACTATCAGTAAAATGTAGTAAATTGGAGGCAAAAATATATATTAAATAGGATTGATATTACTAGATAATCGGTAACTAATTTTTAATGATCCTCTCTAATATTTTGCTAAGGGTGGAACAGTTATTAATAATAAACACAAATTTTATAAATTAGTTAACGTAAAAACCTTTCTAATTAAAAAACAGCGCGAAATCACAAAACTAAACCTTTACAGTTTGCACCATAGACCTATAAACAAATTTTCTAATGCTCAATGAACTTTGACATAAATACAGTAAAAAACAGTTAATTACTTATAAGTTTAAAAAATACTATATAATTTATCATACCCGAACAAATGGAGATATTTGGAATAAATAGGCTCCAATACATGATAATATTAAACCAATTGAAAGTGTACTATAAACATTCTTGAGATGAACTTGGACATGTTTATCACTACAATTTAATAATTGAAATGCAATAAATACTTACAGATCTCTGAAATCAAAAAGATTCCTTATATTCATCCGCTCAAAGCGCATACCCGACTGCATTTTAGGAAGTTATTACTATTACGGTAATGTAATGTCTACGTGTAACTATAAGGAAATAGTCGTTTTAAACAATAACATCTTTATGTAATAAAATTTATTTTAAATTTTTACATTAATTAAATAAATATTTTTTAATATTTTTAGTTTTATAATAAAGTAAAATTATATTAATATTTGACTATTAATTGTATTAGTTATATTAATTTATTAAAGTTGAATAAATAATAATAAATAATAATAAAACATAAAAAATAACATATTTAAAATTTATTGTAAAAATAGGTAAGAGTTTGTTGTAAACTAATTCATAATTCTTATGTTAATAAACTGCAAAATAATGTCTACATGGAGAGTAACCTACTGGTTTTATTATTTATATTATTATTATTATTATTACAAAACCCTTTTGTTTTAAAAATAAACATAGACAAATAAGACAACAATTACAGCAAAAAAAAAACAATAAAATCTCATAATTCAAAAAGAACCGATAATTTTTCCATGTATTTGAACATATTGGCAAAAGTTTTGTTTGATTCTATAAAACATTTATTTTAATTGAATTTTTTCGAATAGTTTTTAGTTATATTTTTTAATACATAAGTTTTATAACTAATATAATTACTAATACTAAAATGTATTAAAAAACAATAACCTATAATCTATATTGACAAACTGGTAAACCAGTTTCGAAGTTTTCAATCGCATAGTAAGTATTTTTAAACGGCTTAGATAAATTACATGTTGAACAAACCGGTAGCAACTGGTTAAATTATCTAATTGGTCAAACCTGAAACCTGTCGATTAAAAGTCAAATTTTTCAAGTTGTTGCGGAGCATTTTGAAACAAAATCATTTTTAATTTGGACTGTTCTTGTTGTCATTGCGTTATTTAAATGAATGTAAAAGTTACCGTCAAACTTGCAATTGTATTTCTGATAACTTTATTTGTAGATTTATCAATTCATTTTTTGGATAAATGAATATATTAATTTCTATTAGTGGTGCAAGCGTTGAATACATTCTGTATTTTTAAAGCAAAATTAGGACAAATTAAAAAATGTTTATTACTCTAAGGAGTGCACATTTTTTAAATCTATTTTAAACAGCAATATTCTAGATATGTAGATAATACACTACAAAAGCAATAAAACTTTGTAATACCCAGAAAAGAAGCTGTTTTTAGTGAGCAAGGTATAAAAATCAGTAAATTAAAGTTTCTTTTATGTTTATTTTGTAGTTTTAAAGTAAAAAAAACTTTATAATATTTTTAATGTTTCATCAATTTCCAATCTTTACAACAAAACAAAAAAATGTTTTATTTTTGTTTGTAATTTTTACTGTATTAAAAATAAATTATACTTTATTGTAATATTTTTTTACAATTATTATAACAAGGTATGATGATAGATGCTTTTAGTGAACGTGTTGAGTATAAAAAGCTTTGTTTAATTGTTGGTCTAATTGTATTAATATAATGGGTGTTATAAATGTTGGTATATACAATTAATGGGATAATAAAAAAATAGAAATAGAATTGAAACAAGAAACCATAATTAAATATAAATTGGGTGTGTATATTGATTATAGGACAGTTTAAAAATATAGTAAAATGGTGTGCTGACAGTATGGGAGTAAGGTTTTCTTTAATTATAGGAAAAATAGTGATAGCGCAATTAAAAATTAGCTCGGGTGTTTTTTATTTAAAATAATGTAATTTAAAACAGTTTTAAACTTTTGTGAAGTAGAGAAAGTGACAATAAGCTAATGCACTAAAATTAAATTTTTTTAAAGCTGTCTAACACTGAAAAAACAATTTGAAAATTTTTAATTTGTATAGGTAGCTGAATTTCGAAAAATACCGACACTTTTTTTTGGATTAGGCCTTACGTTTTATAGTAAACCGTAAAATAAATTAACAACAATAAACGTTGGTGACAAAACCAACTTTTCGTTGGTTCCAAGTTTGCACAACATCTTAATTTTTTATACAAAAAGGTTGTCGGATAGGAATTGAACTTGAAGGGAATAAATAAAGTTTTTTAGTTTTTAAGGTCGCTTTTTCGTGACGACAGAAATTGAAAAAACGATCCTTTTCGAAAAAATTAGGTGTTGATATCAGTTGACGCATCCAAAAGCTAAACCGGATACATATAGAAAATTGATAACTTGATATACCTTTAAAGCATCTTGAGTGAATGTTTGCATACATTTACAAACGTCAGTTTAATAAAGACCCAGTTATGCCGCAATGTACTCGGTCTCTGCTGTTATTAATTTAGATATCTATAGGCACTTGGTCTAGGATGTACCAAATGGAAGAGGAACAATCAAGAATATTACCATTATTAAAATTTGAAATTTGATTAGTATTACTCAAATCTTTAGAATTATTAGCATTCCAAAATAAAACAAAGTTAAACATAAACAAAAGTTTTTAAAACAATAATTTATAAAAAATATTATAAGGTTTTTTGTTAGATTTAAAGTTTTTAAAAATCTAAATGTAATTATTTTGTAGTGTTTGATTTTAAAATGTACTTTAATGAGTACGCGGATGTTATATAATAATCGAATCTAATACTCATTAATTAGAAATAGTTAATCTTTGGTAATTTGCTTATGTAAATTACAATAACAGAAAGCAAACAAACTAAGTTTAGCGGTAAAATATTATTATTTTAATTCATCTATACAAAATACAGTATTTAAACAAACAAACAAATTGATAGAACTGACAAATTATAAAAATGTAATGTTTGTTTGTTTATTTACTTAAAAAAAAATTAAACAATAATACAAAACTTTATTTAAAGTAATGGTTAATTAAGTAACCATAACTAAAACATATTAAAATCTAAATACTTTATGTAGCGCGTCACGCTACACATCTATTGGAGCGTTATACCGGGGTGGTCTAGCGGTACAGCGCTCAAATTTGAACTTTGATGGGCATGGGCTTAAATGTCACCACCGGCACTACAATGCGGGTCCACGTTTGACTTTGCTAAATGTCTACTGCTAAAAAATGTTTTTCGTAAAACATTCAAAGTAATAAACATAAACAAATATTCATCTTTTTCTCTTTTCTTTTTTAAAAAAAATTATTGCGGTGTTTTTGCATTGTAATACATAACTTGTTTTATTTTTATTTGCGTATATTTATAATTTTTGCTCGTTTTTTGTAATTGTTAACTTTCACTATTTACCTTGATTTTGTTTTAATTTCAAAATATTTTTTTGTGATTAATTCCCCTTTACCTCACCATCCATTTCATATTTCTCCTTGAAAATGAGACAATTTGAGAACCAAGTACTAAAAACATTTATTTATTTATTATTTTATTTATGGTTATTGGCTTAGATACTTCAGTAGAAGTAGCTTTCAGCACACAAAAAATATGTACAATTTATAAAAATACAATACAATTAGCAGTGTGTAACATCAGTCCAAAAAAAAGTAAAGTAAGGTTAAATTACATAAACTAAAAAAAGAAAAAAAACTCAAAATCAACGTATATTCAAAAGTTATGTTCAATATGATATGCGTAAAGAAGCATGGTATTATTTAGGGGACACTATGGTTAATAATGTGCAAATATGTCAGTATACATAAAATGCGAATGATTCATGACTCATGAGTGAGCATGGCTAATAAAATAATACCCTGGATAAAGGATAATAAATGGTCACAAATTAAAATGGGCAGATTACAAACAATGGTAATTAGTCAGACCAAAGAAAACAAAAAAACACTCATGATTTGGATAAGCTAATGTAAAGGTCACTTTGAACTTTGTTGGGACTGGATAGTAACCTTGCTAAATACGGCAGACATAAATTTAAGTACACATTGGTTCTGCACTTAACGTGTATATGTATTTAGGTTTACTGAACTTATGTACAATTCTGAAAATATAAAATAAGTACAAATAAATATAAAAATAAGTACAACTCTCTTATGCGGACTTACGTTCAGCTTTGCTAAAGTATCTACTGCTAAAAATGTTTCCCGTAAAACATTCAAGGTAGTAAAATAAATAAACAAAAATTTTTGGTAATATTTCTAACTAATTGAAGTAACGCAAAATATTAAAAACAACAATATAATCATTTTAAATAAAAAATTTTGCAATTAAAAACTTTAAATAAACTAGTTTACAATTTCAACACTACATTGAGTTGCTTTATTAGTTATTATATACAGATCACTTATTATTGCGGGTGCCATTAGTTGTTCTACTATCCGTCCGGTGACAATTTGCAAAAATATTGGAAATAAAAGTAATAAGCAATATTATATTATTTTAATATAAAAATAACATTTAATTTGTGGAATCAATATTCTTTAAATATTAACATTTTTCGAATGTATCAGACTCAGATCGGTAGGAACGGCTACATATACAACCGTCCCTACGCTATTGATAACACCCGCTTTCATTATCATCTTCAGCTTCCATTTTGGTTTTTTTTCCGTGTTTTAATCCTGTAAAGTTGGCAATAAACATTTCTTTCAGTGTTTTATGCTTTCATTCGTTACTTTAAGTAATCAATATAGACGTAGCTCATGGAAAAAGTGACTAGTACAAAATATACGCAACCGTCTATCACATACGATGTCACTTGTTTCAAATTGCCTCATTGTCCAACTTTAGTAAAAGCAGATACGTAGCATTTATGAAGTACGATCACTAAAATATATGTATATGTAAAAATGCTTTAAAAGTGTAGCAAGTTCGAATTTCAAAAAATTATTAAGAACAACCTAATTATCTAATTTTAAATATTTTCCAGTAATAACCATTTAATAAATTATTAATATTTACTACAATTATTAATTTTTTTTTAAATAAACAAACATCACATTTATGTAATTTATGAGAGGTATGCAGATGTCCGTTTAAATAGTGTATTTTTCATAATTAGATTTCAACGTAACTAAATAAACAACGCTGGTACCGGTTTGTTTACTTTCTGTTAGTATAATTTACGTAAACAAACAGATAAAAACTAAATATTGCTAATTAATAAGTGTTTGATTTGATCATCATACAACGTCCGCATATTTGTTAAAAAGTTCTAAACCTGCGTATGTAGTGTAGGGGTGACAATCGACAAAAAAGATTTGATGTCAAAAATAATAAACAACATTATTTTATTTTATTACAAAAAATTAACATTTAATTTCTTGAATTAATATTCTTTGAATATTGACATTTTTGTTTAAATGTGTCAACGGTTTATATATGTGGGAACGGCTATATAAACAACCGTTCCCACGCTGTTGAACACTTTTGTCCACTACCATCTCTCGTCCAACGTCCAGTTTCTATTTTGATCTTTAGTTTTATCCCGTGGTCTGATCCTGTAAATTTGGCAATAAACATTTCCCCTCAAGTCTTTGCGTTCTTATTCATTACTCAACGTAATCGGTAAAGACGTGAGATGTAGGGGAAATTGCGACTAGGCATAACACACGCAACTTTCGCAAATAAGTAACGCTTGACTTTGATAAATATCAGCTTTCTAAAAACTATTTTCTGTAAAACTTTCAAGCAGGATATACAAAATCTTGTTCAGTTTGAGCAAAACTGTTTAAAATATATATGGTTTGGCTTTTTGTCTTCTATTGAACGAAACTGTTTAATAACTAATAAACTATTTCGGTTATTTCCAAATATTTGTAAGACGCTTAACATGAATTGGTCAAGTATTTCTAACACAACAAGAGTAGGAAAACTGAAACGGATTGGCCATGTTTTACAAAGATTGCCCACTCATCCAGCCAGAATAGCCAACAAATAATTTGACGGATATTGTAGAACGCAAACTTAATTCTTTTATTTAAGTCGTCCAACTGTTTACCATTTGCGGTTAATAGAGATCATTAGATGAGGTTTAATTCGGAATGTAATAAATGTTTACACTTAGCATACCTCAAGTGTTGTTCACTAACTGCACGTTTTGAAAATTAATGTTTTGCAATTATTTGGTAATTTGGATTACATTGGGTAATAATAACCAGCGGGGGGATGATTGAAGCAGGAAGAATCATAATGATTATGACAATAATAACTATTACATATCTGTAAAAACATTTGTTCGCATTAAAGTGTTTTTTAATTTTTATAAATAATTCTCACCAGACATTAAAGCAGTAACAAACAAACAAACAAACAACTTAAAATATTTATCCCAAAAACTCTAGACTATTTTTAAAAATTGTAACAACTGCAAAACAGGAAGCTAAGTATTTATTTAATGAATATTTACCCAATAAAGAATCAATTAATTACCAAGAGCAATCAAATGTACAATTGAATATGATAAAAGGGGGATTATTAAGATGTGAAAAAAAGAATCGAAACAAACGAAGATCTCATTTTGTCTTATCAAAATGAGTCTAAAATATAAAATGAAGCAGACAGTAAGTTGTTCATTGAAATAAAGCCAATAAATAGCAAATGTATGTCGATACGAAATTTAGTAGACGGTAAGCTCGGCAAATGTATTGTCCAGTTCGCCACTGAGAGCTTTATAGCGTTCCTTCTCTGCCAACAAGTCATCTACAATGGAAAATTGAATTCGGGGATTAAAAAGGGCTAATCTGGTACAAAATGTGTGCATTCATACTGTTGAATGTTTTGTGGGAAACATTTTTTACAAGTGGACATTTTGGCAAATCAATCGATACAGCACTCTACTGGAACCTGGGTAGGCATAGGTTCAATATCCACCACCAGCATCAATTGTGGGTCCAGGTTCGGCTTTGCTAAAATGTTCACTTTTTAAAAATATTTCCCGTAAAATATTCGAAGTAGTAAAAATCGAATAAATAATGCTGGTGGTGGAAATCCAAACTATGTCCATTCGAGTTGAGCGCTGTACTGCGGTACTTACAATTTAAAACAATCAGCTTTAAACACTGTTGCATGTACGTTATAACTTGCTTAATATGTAATTGAAAAATTGTTACTAAATCTAACTTCAGTATTTTGGTAAAAGTCCCTTTGGCCGCAAGCGTATCATGGTAGTCAAGTATTGATTTTTTAGGAATTATAATAGACCAAAAGTTGAACGACTTTACACAGAAATATTTCATATTTGTGATCGGCCCTTTAAACAGAACCTCACATTCTTTGTAGTTAGTAGTGACACAGTCACCTCTTTATTATATCTATATTTGAATGGCACATTAAACGATCGATTTTGATTAAACGTAACACACGTACAAGAATAACAAAGTTTCTTGGCTAGTACACTGTTCGCAAATCGATATATTAGTTAGATTGGAGTTACATAGGTCCCACTAGCTGATTGTTCGTAAAAGCGATAAATACAATTTAAAAATTATCAGTTCCTAAAAGACGCCTTGTGATTTATTTGTTTGAGTGATGATTATTCAAGATAAATGGAAACAATTGCAGTTAATTCGCATCTGACAGCCTCTTCGCATGGGAATTCACGGTGCTATGTAAATTAGGAATTAATGAAGAGGTGGTTCTGCCACCAACTTTTGATTTGATTGATTTTAAAATAATCAAGATTTAATATGCCATGTATTTCAAGCTTCTAGTAATGTCCGCCGGGGTGGTCTAACGGTACAGCGCTCGACTTAAACCCGGATGGGAATAAGTTCGATCTGCACCACCGACATCAAATGCTGGCCTATGTTCGGCTTCGCTAAAATGTCCACTGTCGACAGACGTTCCTCGTAGAATACTTAAAGTAGTAGAAATATAATTGAAAAAAGCCGTTATCATAATGGACGTTTCTCAACGATAGATGTTTCACATTCCGCCAACTAAATTTTAATAACTTTTCTATTGTACAATGTATTTCTATTATTATTGCGGTAGTATACTCAGAAAATTAAAATATAACGCTATGCGAACTTGGAACTAACGAAGAGGTGGTTCTGCTACCAACTATTATTGTTTCATAAGTGTAAAAAGTATAGGCTGGCTGATATAAATGACACCATTTTAGCGATACTACTGTTCGCAAAAATTGACAAGGCTGTCTGATTTTGTCAGGATTATCTCCCTTAGCCCGACGTTTATATATTGGCATGTGCTCAAGAGACAGGCGGTGTATGTTTACATCCGCAATGTCCTCAAGTACATGAAGTCGTATTGAAACACTACAATACTCTAATGCTTTTTAAAAAACCGGAGAACTTACTTGTACACGAGAGCTAAGACTAATCAATGTAAATACTCACGTCTGCCATACTTATCCACAATCACACAAAACTGAACTTCTGGCAAACACAGTAGAATTAATTGCATCTTTCCATCTACGCATTTGTCTAAACACCACAATGCCTTTTTCGAACAGTCTAATATACAATCTTATTCCTATTATATGTACTACTTTCTTTTGGTTGTAACTTTATTATTTTTTGATTAATAGTGAAAATGTTTTTATGTACTAAATCTATTGGCAGCGAAGTACTAAAGCTCAATGTAATAATAATACTAACGATCGTGAATTTTGTAGCTCCAATAACAGAAATATCATCAACAAATCAAACCGTTTTGGGATGCTAATGATCCTGAGAATTTGAGTAATGGTTATAAAGTCTCAATTTCCAATGATGGTGATATTCCTGACTGTTCATCCTTCACGTGGTGCATCCTGGACTAGGTGCCCCTAGACTAATAACAGTAAAGACCTAGTGCACAGCGGTATAGCTGGGTTTCCGCTACAAGAGATGGGAGAGGGTATAACTAAAATGTATCTTAAGATAGACGTGTACCATATGTAGCCGTGGACTAAGGGAGATGACCCTGACAAAACATTAAACGGGCCCATCAATCTTTGCGAACAGTGGTAACGTCACAAGGATGCCGTCTACCAGCCAAAAAACTTTGTCATTTTTGTTATGTTTATCAAGGCGATCGTTTGTAAATATGGAAAATATTGAAGAGGCGACTACATCGCCAACCAAAATTAAAAAATAAATGAAAACCGTTTTGTCCATTTTTGCAAACACTCTCACCGCCATAAGAATGTCCTCTATCCGTCAAGAACACTTTTTTATCCCGTGCATAGCATAATCCCATTTGTATAGAAAAACGGTTCAAAATGTTTTCCAAAAACCCAACACATAGCATGCAAGATATATATATATATAAACAATCCATGCATCAAATACACAAAAATACTAATTAATGTTCAAACTACAATTTTTATAATAAAAAGGGGACAGCAAACAAGCAAATGGGCGTAAAAATGCAATTTAAAATAGATAAATAAATAAATAAATAAATGGATCGATAAGCAAGCAAGTAAACAAACAAACAAGTTGGAGGAACTAGTACAGACTGCCAGCATGCACCGCAATCTGACTGGATGCGACGGGGTTCGACATGCGCCTCAAATCGTGTGAAATTCGTTGATCATCGTGTCCATTTCCTTGCGCAAAGACGTGTACATCGTACGTTCGGCAGCTATGCGATCTGCAAATGGATTTACAAAAAATAAGGCAATGATTGTCCAATTGAGACGACCAGTTATTGACGATTTCCAATAATTGTGATATTCCTAACTGATCCTCCCCCAACCCAATTGATGCATAACTGGACTAGGTGTCTATAGGCATCTAGTGGTGGTGGTCTAGCGGTACAGCGCTCGAATTTGGACCTCGGTAGACATGGGTTCGAATCCCATCGGCGGCACTAAAATGCTGGCCCACGTTTGGCTTCGCCAATTGTCCACTGCTGAAAGATGTTTCTCGTGCAAAAATTCAAAGTAGCAAACATAACATAAAATAAATAAAATAAACTAATAACAGCAGAAATCGAGTGCACAGCGGGCTTCCGCTTGGACGGAAGGATGCAAGCATAGATCCAGGGCATTTAAAAGCTATATCAAGGTATATGTATACCATATGTAACCCTTGGGAGATAACCCTAACAAAATATCAGGCGGCCTCGTCAGTCTTTGCGAACAGTGGCGCCGTCATAGGAATGCCGTCTACCAGCCAAGAAACGTCGTTATTCTTCTACGTTTGTGTTACGTTTATTGAGTCATTAAAGTCAGACAAAAATGAAAAATAATGAAGACTATGTGACCAACCGAAGTAAATAAATATATCGTCGGAAAGTTGATCAACTGTTCATTAGTTCTACATTCCAACAGCATATCAGACAATCGACTTCGACGGTTTCGTAAGTATCATCAACAGCGTCACTATTCGCAAACATTCATTCATTTTGGTTAGTGACGTGGTCACCTCTTCATTATTTCCCATATTTATACGACATAGCAAACGATCGATTTCGATGGCTTGACAAGCGTAGACAAACGTGGAAGAATAACAAAGTTTCTTGGCTGGTAGACGGCATCCTTGTGACGTCGCCACTGTTCGCAAAGATTGACGAAACCGCCTGATTTTTTGTCAGAGTTATCTCCCTTAGCCCAAGGGCTACATATGGTATACATATACCTTTAGATACCTTTAAGTATCCTGGGTGTATGTTCGCACTCACCCGCCGTAGCAGAAGCCCAGTTATACCGCTGTGCACTCGGACCCTGCTGTTATTAGTCTAGATGCCTAGGGGCACCTAGTCCAGGATGCACCACGTGGAGGACTAACAGTCAGGAATATCACCATCATTGGAAATTGACACTTATAAGCATTACTCAAATCATCAGGATCATTAGCATCCCATGGATGCAAACATGGATAAAGCCGTCTGATTATTAGTAGAGGTACTTCTCTTAGCCCACCCAACAACTACATATGATTCGCATATACATTCAGAGTACCCTGGGCGTATGCTTGCACCCATCCTCCAAAGCGGAAACCCAGTTAAATTGCTTGTACGGTAGATCCCTGCTGTGTTAGTCCACATGCTTGAGTACACATGAAGAAGACAGTCGAGAATGGACATTGAAATTTTATGAGCATTACTCAAATCCTCACAACCTACCCAAAACATTAGTGCAAACAAAAAATGAACATAAATTACCTTTGGCTTTTTGAATTTCGGAAACACGGCGATTGACTTCAGCTTCGGCAACCTCAGCACGTTGTTCGGCCTATTAGATGCACGTTGCACAAAATACAAACAAACAAACAAACAAACAAACGCATTCCTTTAATAATAACAATCACATAACATGCTATCACGTGTGATTACAAGGACTAAAAACATAAACCTATTTCTAGGCCAACGCCCACCTTCCAAATGATCGACTTCATTTTGCAATTTAGACACTTGACGTTCGGCTTCGGCAGCCCGCTGTTCCGCCTGAAGTTGAAGAGGTAGGAGGAGTAAAAATCGATTAGACCGAACGGTTGCGTGCCAAGAACGTCATGCAGGATGCGTAACACAAAAATGTGCATTTTTACGAATGCAGTAACAGTCACATGCAAACAAGTGTCCTTCAACAGATTTTCATAAGTGACCTTGTAGCTGACAAAGAATGCCAGCGATAGGGAGTGCCTAATCGATCAAATATTCTAAAATGCACAGTGGTGCCATCACAACAACTGACGTTTCAGTTAAATAGTATTATTGATTCACCTACGTTTGTGACGTATATGATTTCTAATTTATCTGTAAAAGATAGTCAGTTGAGATGGTGATTATGTCAACAAACTGTCTTATTTCTAATCTTACTCAACCATCAGAAAAAGCCTTCTAATCACTAAATAAATTCGCGATAAGCTTAAGGACAAAAATCCTACTATTCAATACTCACCAGTATTACAAATCAACAACTTGAAGGAAAGATTAAATCAAATGCCTTACCTCTTTTACTTGATGCATCAAAACATTGATTTGAATCTCCAAATCTTTTTCAATTTCTGATGACTAATCATTAAACGTATATCCAAATGTTGGGAGGTAGGAAAAACAGCAATCGATTCAAGGCACATGCATAATTTGAAAACGTGCAGAATAAAAAAAAATTCATTCAAACTACTCGTATTTATTTTAAGTAGTTACAAAATAAACAAAAAATGCATTTAAACAGAAAACAGCCGTATTAATTGATTTTTATGGTAGATGATAAAACCAACCAAAAGAAAAAGAATTTTAAAAAATCCTATTGGTCAACTTCCGTGAGTGACTGTCAGTCACGTTGGTGCATTCTACTATCAAAAGGGTGATCGTTTGACCTTGAAAATGTATAAGGTGGAAAAATCAATATTTACATAGCACTATACGATTTGCATTGCGTCATCGTGCAAATTTGGTCACACTTTTTGAAACTTTACCATCGTCCCAACTTGCGAGTAATCACACACTCACACAAAAGGTGATCCAACACTTATTGGCTCTTTCTTTCGCAACTTTTTCCCATGAGTTGGTTTTATCATCTACCATTTTTATTTGTTCAAAATCAAGTCCTATTTTTTAGAGTGCAATGAATTTATTTTATTTACATATCATTTTGTTGTTCAAACGTATTTACCAAATAAGGAGACCTACTGAATAAAAACTCAAGTATAGATTGTAGGGTCTTGGAGTCTAGTAAACTATTACTATTATTACTCAAACGGTTTATGTGAAACTAAATAAGAGTCCGCATTTAGTGCCTGTGATGGGGATTAAACCAAAGTCCAGTACTGTACCACTAGTTCGTTCCATATGGTCTATATGAGCCCCTCTGCAACACTAGGATGCTAATGATCCTGAGGATTTGAGTAATGCTTATAAAGTCTCAATTTCCAATGATGGTGATATTCCTGACTGTTAGTCCTCCACGTGGTGCATCCTGGACTAGGTGCCCCTAGGGATCTAGACTAATAACAGTAGGGTCCGAGTGCACAGCGGTATAACTGGGCTTCCGCTACAGCAGGTGGGTGCAAACATACACCCAGGATACTTAAAAGGTATCTAAATGTATACGTATACCATATGTAGCCCTTGGGCTAAGGGAGATAACCCTGACAAGAAATCAGGCGGTCCCGTCAATCTTTCCGAACAGTGGCGACGTCACAAGGATGCCGTCTACCAGCCAAGAAACTGTGTTATTCTTCCACGTTTGTCTACGCTTGTCAAGCCATCGAAATCGATCGTTCTACATGTATAAATATGGGAAATAATGAAGTGACCACGTCACCAACCAAAAACCTCTGCAACACCACATCTCCTAAGCTACGGCTAATTTTTTAAACAAAACCAATTTTTTTAATTTGTTATAATAAACGACCTCTTCCAAATATTTAACCTTAAAATTGAAAAAAAATGCACAGTACAATGTTCAATACAAAGGCACACACGTTTTCCTAATTTTGTGAGCGTATTACAAACACAACCCAAACGAATCAAACACACCCACAAACAGCCGGTAGATAAAAAGGGAAATCTCATTGGTCAATATAAGGAAGGTGTCTAGGTTAAATGTGAAATTTAAATCAATAACACATGCATACATTCAAACACATGATGCACTTTTGGCATGCGTAAAAATCGATGATGCAGGGCTTACGGCCTTGAGACGATCAGTTAAGTCACGAATAGTTTCTTCGTAACCTTCTTCACGTTGGGCAGACTAAACATTTGAATACAATTCATAGATGCGATAAAATAAGTGACGTTCACAAAAAGGTTACATTAAATGGTCATTATATAATTTTATCTAGCAAACAGCCTTGTGTGATAATCAATTCGTCTAACGAATAAGTAAATTATTTTAGGCGATCATAACGACTTCATCGCCGATTCTGGAGAGGGGGGAAGACGAAGGTTTGCAGATCAGGGCTTGTACAGCAGTTTGATGGAGTAAACAGAACAAAGACCTAATTAATTACATGTATAATTTGTTTTAAAGAAAGTGCCAATCAATTATTAAGTCAATAAGAACAACTGTAGTATAAACAAACTTTTCCAGGATGCCAATTTAAACATATCCAAATAGTATCACCACAAATACAAGGTTAGATGAAGTAAACGAATTAGATTTGTTCGTATACTGCGAAAATAAGATGTGCCTCGGTTCGAGTCACGCCAACAGGAGCTTGTTCTTTTAGTGGGGTTACCCATACCAGCTGCAGCTGCTTAACCGCCAGTTTTTGAATAAGGACTCTCCAGTTTGAGATTGAAATACCTGACAGTACTATGTCCGCCTACAAAATAGCAGTCTTAACGTCATTGAGAAGCTGATAATGAATAATCTAAGGGAGGAGACAGCCCCTAGTTAGCGCATCCACAGGTGTCGGATAGTGGAACAGCCTTTAGTAATAAAGGTTAGCTGTGAATAAGGCTATGCCAAATAAGCAGTCGTGGACCAAATGGATATTACTAACGATAGTGCACCGGTTAATGAATGATATATCGATTACAAGTTAAAAAAATAATGAACTTGTGATCATTAGTCTCACAAATGCTAAATATAAAATTTGATACGTTTTCTAAAGAGCTTAAGAACTGATAAAGAACGCTCTACGTATTCCTGCACTAAACAGGCCATCAATCACTAGGAATAGAAAATAACGCCAATTAATTGGATAAGTAAGGTCAGCTGTATCTTCAAAGAAAATTGTCTGAGACAATGCAATAACTACACCATCTGAGTACAGTTGGCAATGTAGAGCAGCCTCTTCATTATTCCTATATTCGAAAAGTATATTAAACAATTGTTCCCGACGGTTTAAAAGTGTAACAACCGTAGAAGAATAGCAACGTTTTTGGGCTTCTGGACGGCACCACTGTTCACACAGACTGATGGGACCGTCTAATTTTTATCAGGGTTAAATACTCCAGATTCCATGTTAGCTTGAATGCATCGTACAAACAAAATTGTCACCATTTGAAATGGAGGTTTCAGAAATATTACTCAAATCCATCGAATTGTTAAATTCTGTTTAACAAGTACAGAAACTGGATAATAGCCGAGTCATCCAAATCATGGTTGACTGTTTCCTAATAAGGCGAAATCCTGATGATCATGAGTAATGCTTAGTTTGAAATTCCAATGATGGTAGTATTCCTGGCTATTCATCCTCAACATATGACAGCAGGGCATTTACTGGACTCCCGTTCAATGAATAAGTGCTAGTATACACACAAGATGCCTAAAATGTATCTCAAGGTATCTATTGGTCATACGTAACCCCCAATTCCCCCGAAGGAATATCGCCTCGCCAATTCCCGTAAACAAGGAATCAGTCTTTTAGTTCAATTCACATCCGACAACCTCTTTGAATAGGAATTTCAGATGTTATGCGAAGTTGCAAGTAATGATAAAGTGGCTTTGCTGCCAACGTTTGTTGTTGTTCACTCTATCCAGCCGTTCCCCTGGCTAAAAGATAACTACGTTAGAAAGAATTGCCTTGGAGGTTGCAACTTGTGAATTAGATTCACACACGCCAATTGCCACATATTATCACTAGACAAACGGATTACCTCTTGTTCGGAAATTTCAAGAGCTTTCATGCTATTGCCAATGGAGCGCAAGTCTTCGTCAAGTTCAAGAATTTTGCTTTAAAAAACAAAAAAGGAAATTTATCATTGGTCAATCGATTACTGGTTTGTTGTATACATGCCCAACACACACACACACACACACACACACACACAAGCAAGCAGGTGTAACATGCAGACTTTGATGCATCATACAGAAATATAGAATAAACAATCACAAGCACCACAATATTGTTTCAAACAAAAAAATGAACATAAAGTCCTACAAAATAGAAAAAATATTAGAAAAAGTATTATTTGAATGCAATGTAAAACGTTGAAATATACAATATGGGAGGCTAATATTTATTTTACACTTAATTGCACTACTTAGACTCTAAATAAATGATTAGGCACAAACAATCGAATAATAAATCCGCCTTGAGAAGATCAGAAATAAACTAATCTAGCCAGTCTCGAGTCTGGACAAAGAAGGAGTGTTTACTACAGGAAGGAGATTCCGACAACAAAAATATTTAAACCAAAGCTATTTAATAGTCATGACACTTCAAATTGAGAAAAGTAACCCCTCCCAACAAAGGTGAAAAAACAACCAACGAATAGTTTTTTTAATTTTTATGTTTGCTACTTTGAATGTTTGCACGAGAAACGCATCTTTCAGCAGTGGACAATTAGCGAAGCCAAACGTTGGCCCGCATTGTAGTGCCGGCGATGGGATTCGAACCCATGTCCACCGAAGTCCGAATTCGAGCGCTGTACCGCTAGACCACCAACAATACCTTCCAATTCGATATCTTAATAAAATCGAAGTTGAGTTGAACTACCATCAATCATTTGTCAGGGATGCTGATCTTGAGAATTTGAGTAGCCTCAATCTCTATCGACGGTGATATTCCTGACTGTTTGTCCTCCACGTGGTGCATCCTGGACTAGGTGCCCCTAGGGATCTAGACTAATAACAGCAGGGTCCGAGTGCACAGCGGTATAACTGGGCTTCTGTTACGGTGGGTGGGTGCGAACATACACCCAGGAAACTTAAAAGGTATCTAAAGGTATACGTATATCATATGTAGCCCTCGGGGCTAAGGGAGATAACCCTTACAAAAAATCAGGCGGCCTCATTAATCTTTGCGAACAGTGGCGACGTCACAAGGATGCCGTCTACCAGCCAAGAAACTTTGTTATTCTTCCACGTCTGTGTTACGCTTATCAAGCCATCGAAATGATCGTTTGCTATGTCGTATAAATATGGGAAATAATGAAGAGATGACGCCACGTCACCAACCAAAATGAATGAATGTAGCCGATTAGACTTGTGGATCCGTCAACCCTCAATTCTCCCGAAGGCCGCCTAGTCATTTCCAGTTAACACTAGCGTCGTTCCAAGAAATCGGTTTTCTAGCCAAACATTTTCATTTACTCATCTCCCAAGTTCAATTCGCATCCGACAACCCCTTCGTATAGGAATTCGGGATGCTATGCAAACGTAGATCTAATGAAGAGGTGGCTCTGTAACCAATTGTTATTGTTGTTGCTAATTAGCTCTGGCTAAAAATCTGATTAGTAGCCCTAGCAACAAACGAGTTAACGCAACCAACCTGCTCGTGTTTGATTTCCATAGCTTTCCAATTTTTAGCCAACGTTTTCAAATTTGCTTCCAATTCTTTGGCATAACTACAAATGGAATTGTACAACAACAACAATTGACATTCGTGAATTAATTGGTTATTGAAAAAGAAAATAGTTGTTTACAGATAAAAGTTGAACGTAACCGAGTTTTCGTTGATATCTACCGGCCCATTTTCAGCCCTGTAGCCGATGGAATCAAATCCCACCTCGGACACAGTTTCCACGGTCGAAAATGGCACTTTATTATATACATATTAAGGATATACATCATTAAGGATGCTAATGATCCTGAGGATTTGAGTAATGCTTATAAAGTCTCAATTTCCAATGATGGTGATATTCCTGACTGTTCGTCCTCCACGTGGTGCATCCTGGACTAGGTGCCCCTAGGCATCTAGACTAATAACAGCAGGGTCAGAGTGCACAGCGGTATAACTGGGCTTCCGTTACGGCGGGTGGTTGCGAACATACACCCAGGATACTTAAAAGGTATCTAAAGGTATACGTATACCATATGCAGCCCTTGGGCTAAGGGAGATAACCCTGACAAAAAATCAGGCGGTTTCGTCAATCTTTGCGAATAGTGCCGTCTATCAGCCAAGAAACTTTGTTATTCTTCCACGTTTGTCTACGCTTGTCAAGCCATCGAAATCGATCGTTCTACATGTCGTATAAATATGGGAAATAATGAAGAGGTGACCACGTCACCAACCAAAATGAATGAAATGATATACATCATTAGATTTAATAGCAGTGACTACTTTTTAAATATTCATGCTGGTCAAACCTTGCCTTCGATTATGGTAATATTTCTGATTTCGTATCCTAAAATCAAAGAATGTACCGACTAGATAGTAGTACAACTGAACTTATCTCGGTGGAGAAGTGCAAGTATGTACTCTGAGGTGTCTTAAAGTGTATATATATACCTTATATTGTCGTTAGCCTAAGAGAGGCAACTTTGACAAATACTCAGAAAGGTTCATTAATCTTTGCGAACAGAGACACCATATGAAACGTTAAGGTAACTGTTCCATTTTGGAAATAATTACGTAACCACATCAATAATTAATTGATCAATAGACCTTCTAAACGAGCACGCCATAATGCCTCAATGTTACTCCCACTAAAGTATATGCACCAATATTAGTAAAAAATATTGTCAATGTGTCACAAAAACCGCTTTTGATAACAATTATAATATGTTTAGAAAAGTAATCTTCATAAAGCAGCTGATGACCTTATTTAAATTTATTAGAAAAAAGTAATTTATGCAACCGTTTAATAACTAATAAAATATTTCAACCATTATCAGATATTTATAAGACACTTAACATTTATTGGCGATATATCTCTAATAAAATAAGAGAAAGACAACTGAAATGAATTGGTCATGTTTTACGTAAATCGCCCACTCATCCAGCCAGAATAGTTATAAAAGCTCATCCATTACCCGGATGAAAAAGAAGACCAGGTGGTCAACGGAAAATTTGGACGGACATTGTAGCACGCGAACTCAGTCCTCTTATTTATGCTAAGCCTCCTCATTCAAATAAATTACTCAATTGGGCGTTCGTTTGCTTACCGTTTGCAGTTAATAGAGATCATTGGGGGGGTTTTAATTCAGGATATAATTAATATTTAAAGTCAGCATACCTCAAGTGTTTTTTGCGAACTTTTAATAATTTGGACTACCCTGAGCGATAATAACTGGTGGGTATGTATATATCCGATGATGATGATAATGATTATTTTACTAAAAACTTAAGCTACACAAACACAATTGTAATAAACAGTCAGTCAAAAATATGCAAATCAGCCTACTACCCAAACTTAAAAAACTTTACAAAGTTATCGTTTTTATCGTTAATAATGGCACTTTTACCAAAAGCATGTAAGCAAACGTCACTAAGAACAAAACACAACGACTTACGCTTCGGCTTGAGCAAGACGCGTTTCAGCAACCGATGCGGTATTTTCGGTTAATGACAAAGACGCAGAAATCTCGAAAATGGTCGACAAACATTAAGATTGATTTAAGAAATGTGCACAAATGCATTCATAAACACACACACACATACACATATCAATGAATCAATAAATGTAACATGCCAAATCCACTATAATTGTAACTATAAATGGACCGTGCTCATACATGCGTATAGAGCTACTTTTCTACCTTTCGGAAGCCTCAAGACGTGCCTCAGCACGTTCGAAATCGACCTCGGCAATTGCTAACTTGCGAGCAGCCTGAAGAAAATAAAAATAAAACGAACACATTTTTACGGTTACCAGCATGAACTGACGATAAAAGTGTACACCAATAAGCATTATATAAAATTAAAAAGGTATGGTATGTAAAAATCGCACGTGGTTGCGAATAAATGACGGATAGAAACGGAGCGTCTAAAATCATTGCTTGTCACTTTTAATATAGCAAACAAAAAGTTGAAAAGTAATAAATTTACTTGGTAATTATAGCAATGTTTAGAACACAAACAACAACAGTTGACAGTAGAGATATCTCTTCATTATTTCCAAGTTCGAATAGCATCCACCATAACCCCTTTCCTTGTTCATGCTTTTCATCATCATCATCATCATCGGAGATAAACACCCCCCCCACCGGTTATTATCACTCAGGGTAGTCCAAAAAACCAAGACGTCTGCAAAAACGTCAACTTTTATAGTGTGTACTCAAAGAACGACATTTGAGATGTGCCGACATTAAATGTTAATTACATCCCCTCCAATGATCTCTGTTGGCTGCATAGGGTAAACAAACGGACGCCCATTTAAATAATTTATTTGGACGAGGGGGCTTAGCATAAATAAAAGGACTGAGTTCGCATGCTACAATGTCTGTCCAAATTTTCCGTTGGCCGCCTAGCCTTCTTTTCCATCCGGGTAATGGGTGGGCTTCCATAGCTATTCTGGCTGGATGAGTGGGCGTGTAGAGATAGGTCAATCCAACGATCTTGACATTGAGTCCATGGGTAGGTGTAAACATGTATTCACGTTATCTTAAAGGCATATCTATACTACATGCAACTATTAGACTGAGAGACAACTCCGATAAAAAAAAATCAATTTCTGTTGCATTTGGAGACGAAAAACATTAATTCAAACACGAAGATGATCAATAGAAGAGAATTTCTGAAGATTCAGTACGAATTTGAAATTAATAATTTGGTGATTCTGCCACCAACTATTATTATTCCTATTGTATTATTACTATCCGCTGTGCATTCAGTCATTAATTTATGTAAGTCCAGGATATACCATATAAAGGTATAGAATTAAAGATATCACCATTATTACATTACTCAACTCCTCAGGATTCTTATTATCCTAATATGTAAGTGATATATGAAAATGAAAAAATTGCATTTTTTTCCACTGTTGAAGATTGAACGCAGATACTATTTCGGATCATAACTGAGATAATTTAATCTAGATGATCGCAAGGATGCATTGATAGGAAGGTTAGAGGCGTATGAAAAAACCGTATTTTGGTTTAAAAAAAGGTATAGCACTAGCAACAAGAAAAATAATCTACAGAAATTCATGGTAATATAAAAGAATCCATTAAAAACTCTACAAGTTAAAAAAGTACACTTAAAACCCAATCTCGCCTATTTGTAAATATTTAAAAAGTTGCATAACAAACTTAGAAATGATTCGTTTATATAAAGTTTGTCACATGTAAATGCATCTGTCTAATTTTTAATATATGCTTTAAAAAACAACAAAACAAGCAACTTACCTCGTCATATTTACGATCTGCATCTTCTGCAATATATTTCGCTTCTTTTTGTTGGTCTTCCAACTGACTGAGGCGCTCATCGTCAGCAATTGAACGAATCTCAAGATCTTTGCGTCCACTATTACATGACATGTGCACAAAAATATTCCACATAATTAGCATGTAAAACAATAAAAACAAAGTTCATATATAATAATTACCTCCTTATAATTTTTACCAGCCTCGCGAGTGGCTTCCGAAGCTTCCTCAGCAGTCTTTTTTAATTGATCAACTTTTTTTTCATACGAATCCAATTTATTTTGTACTTCACGCCAATTACTGCATGCAAATATATCATGCATAAAAGTGTATTTGTCAAGTTAACATGCAAGTATAATATTTTATACATTTTAACAACGCCACCAAAAACTCACCGTTCACTTTCCTCTGCGGTTTTACTAGCTTCCTCCAGCTTGGCCAAAGTTTCAGTAAGTCTGCTAGACGAAACTTCCAAGTCTTCTTCAAGAAGGCGAATTCTTCGGGTCATTGCAGCCACTTCGGCTTCAGACTGTAAAATAGTTTTATAAAAAGAATTAAAAATAACCTTTTGACGCTTTTCTGATTCTACTAAAGCATCATGATCGCTATTCAAAATTTGAGACTGTAATTGTTCAAGTTCAGCTTGCAAATTTTTTATCCTTTGTTTAACAACAGAAGATGGACTAATATCCACAGTCATCTTCAACGACTTATAAGTGTAACGCAAGTATCAAAACATGCTTTTAATTTTTTTATGTACTACATTTTTACAAACTGTTTTTCTTGATGTTTTTAAAATTTTAATAGTTTTAAAATTTTTTATTTTAATGTAATAAATTTTAATTTTTAACATAAAAAATTAATTGTGTTAAAAACGAATGCAGCAAAACATATTATAACTTATTTATAGTTGAAAAGTACGTATTATAAAAACGCTTAATTCAAATAACTTTATGTTTTTAATTATTTTTTTATGTTGTAAATAAATTATTTTTTGTAAAAACTTCCGTATTAAGAACACAAAGCACAAAAAATACCATGTTTATAAGAAGTTTTTAAACAAGTTTATTTGTTTTTAGGCAAAATAATTAAGTTTATTACATTTTCTTTATTTTAATATTTAATAAAATAATGGTAACAAAAATTCATTCAAAACTTTTTTTAAACTCTAGCATCAAACATGCCCTCACTCATTGTCAGTCCCTCAAAAGGTAGATTCAGGATTCAGGATTTTTTACGAGTTGAGTAGGCCAAAACGTTTTTTAGTACTTGGTTTTTAAATTGTCTTAAATTTTTAGAGGGGGGGCAATGAAATTGATGGTAAGTTAAAGGGGGATTAGTTACAGAAAAAAAATTGAAATCAAGAGAAAATCAACAATGATAGAAAACGAGCAAAAATAATAAATATACAATAATAATAATAAAACAAGTTACGTATAGCAATGCAAAAACATTGCATTTTTAAAAAGAAAAAAAGAAAAAATAATTAATAACGCTCCAATGGACGTGTAGCGTGACGCGTGCCTCACCTCGCGAGTGTGAAGTTAATTACAGGTTACAGGTTGATACACGAGTTGAATAAGAGTAAAACTCATTTTAATCCTCGGTTCTATTTATCGATGATATCAGTAAGATTCAGGGGTAATATAAAATGGATGGTGAGGTAAAGGAGGATTAGTTACAGAAAAAATATTTGAAATTAAGACAAAACCAAGGTAGATAGTGTAAATTAACAATTATAAAAAACGAGTAAAAATTAAAAATATGCTAAAGTAATAATAAAACAAGTTAAGTATTACAATACAAAAACACTGCAATAATCTTTAAAAAAGAAGTAAAGAGAAAATAATTAATAACGCTCCATTGGACGTGCAGCGTAACGCGCGCCTTACCTCGCGAGCAATACATAGTCCTTAGTTATTTGTCTACATAAATAATAATAATAATAATAATAATAATAATAATAAACTAAAACCGGCGTTTATTTAGTCGTTATTAATAATATATATTTATAAACTACAATATTAAACGAATGAATTAATACAACTCACTAAAATGCAATAATAATAATAATAATAATAATAATAATAATAAAATGCCTAGTTAAATAGCTATGATTAAACAATGTTAAAAACTGGATGGTTAGGTTGTTTGTTATAAATTTATATAAATGAAATTTGTTATATTTTGTATTCTCTCTTGATAAACATTTTATTGTTCAAATGCTTTTTTTAATAAGTGTATCGTACATTTCTTCCGGAAAAAACTAACTATTGTGTCCTGTTTTTTAAAGTTTATCAGTTGTTATCTATCTGAGTTTAGAATTGAGTCAGTACCTAATTTTTAAACGCAAATTTTTGTAGTTTGTAAAATTTTCTATTATTATTAACTAAACGTTCCCGTTTTCGTTTAATACTGACTAGCAATATTTGAGTTTCACCTCTAAAAGCATTAAGTTATTTGTTTTGTGGTGATTTAATAGTAAAAGGATCAACTCAAACGTGAGTAGGCTTAAGTTTAATCTTTACTACCGACAATAAATCCAGGTTATCATTTGGTTTTGCTAAAATTTCCACTAGTAAAAAATATTTCTTCTAAAGCATTCAAGCAATAATAATAATAAAATAAAATAATAATAAATTTAACATTTTATAATTGCTATAACATGTAACCAGCTGCATTTAGGAACACAACACAGCGTTTTATAAATGGTGAGCCACTAAATTTTATTACCATTATATTTTTATATATTTATAAAATGATTGTCATGTTTTATTTAAAACGTATAAAAATAACCAATTACATAAACTATTGTTAAAGGTTAATTTTAATAAAAATGTGTTGTTTAAGTTCATAAAATTTATACGTTTTACTGTGGTTTTACAGTTCTGTCTAAGGTATAATAAAGGTTTCTTTTTTTATTTTTACAAAATTTATATTTTCTTTAATAAATATTTAAAATCCGTTTTCAGTATATATATATATATATATATATATATATATATATATATTATATATATTAAATTTTTTATTTTATTCCTACTACTTAAAATGTTTTACAAGAAACATCTTTCAACTGTGGAAATTTCAATAAAGCCGAATGTGGGACCGCATTTAGTGTCAGTAATAGAAGTCAAATCAAAATTCAAGTTAAGCGCTGTACAAATAGATAACCCTTGTATACCTTATCAAAAACTTTTGCAATTTTTGTCAATTTTAGAATTATTACCAATTCGGTTTTAAACTATTTTCGTAAATTAAAACAAACGTTTTGAAAACTGATTGGCATATACTCTAAAATTTTAGGCAATGTGCAGATATAATAGCCCCCTTTTTCCAGTATATTTAGCCTATATTTTAAAAATAAAAAATTTTTTTAATTTAAAAATAGGCATATTTAAGGCCCACTTATAAATCTAACAATAAATATATTTTAGATAACTACAAACCGATTAGTATTCACTCTGCCTCCAGTAAAATTACTAAATTATATTTACTTTATTTCTATTGTTAACAACCATTTAATAACCCTGCATAACACAAACGTATAACACAAAAATACTGTATTATATTTTTATTATTATATGCAAATAGCTTGTCCTTATTTTTAAACAAAAACCTTGCCATATAATTTAACTTTGTAAACGTTTTTAACAAAATCCTTCATTAATTGCGTTTAGACAAGTGAAAGTTTTTAGGTATCACTAACTTTCTAGTTTTTTGAATTGGTTATTTTTAAAATTTAATTGTAAAGTTAGTGTTAAACTAGAATTCGATTTTTTTCTTTTGGAATTAGCTACAAGATTTAAAAAAATAGGTATTACGATTTATTTTATTTATCCTAGTTATCAATAACCTGCCAACAATAATTCTAACAGTAAATATAACATTTTGTATTACGTTATATTCTAATTATGTTAAGGTTTATGGCACAAATCCAATTTTAATGCAACAGATGTCATTTAATTAATTAAAAGCACATTTTCTTTAAACTGGTCCAAATGTTAATGAATGAGGATTTGTAAATTAACACAGTACATTTATAGTGTTTCATCTTTTGTATATGTTTTTATTTTTTTAACTGCACAAGATGGAAATTAATGTTTAGTAACTTCGGTTTACAAAACTGGTAACCATTTATTTATCAACTACAATATGTTGTTGAATTTACTGTTTTTTTTCTAATTTAGTTATTTTATTTAAATATATTTATGATTAGTAATCATAAATATATGCAATATACAAATAATTATTACAACAAGTTATTATTATAAAATTTAACATGAATAAAAGATAGTAGTAATACTACTCCTACAAAATTGTAAGTAGTAGTTATGATTATATTAAAAAATGCATTACACACACACACACACATATATATATATATATATATATATATATATATATATATATATATATATATATATATATATATATATAAAATTACAAAAAAAAATGTCTAGATAATTTATTATAAAAACAAATTAATTAAAAATTAATTAAACATTTTTGTTTAAAAATAATTTAAAATTATCTTATTAACTGAACAAACGTAAAAGATGAAACGTTGTCTATAAGATGAAAATTTAAAATAAATATTTAGAAAATACCTAAAATAAAAATCTAATCATGAATTGTATTGCTATTTTAAATCTATTAATTGGTCATATAAAAGTAGTTTTTTCAGTTATCACAACCCTCCATTTTATTTTAAATTTTAAATTTTAATTATAATTAAAGTTAAATATTAACTAATAAAATGTTTATTACTTAAAGTTAAACCTGCTAAATAAGTTAAAATTATGTTTCTTATAAAATTAATTAATTGATTAATTTAATGTGATGAATAATGTTTAAATAAAAGAAACATAAATGTTTAAAATAATATACTTAATTTATTTTAATTAATTATATATTTTTATAAAATGATTTTTTAATAAATAAAATTCCAAAAAAGTCTTCATTAATTTTATATTTTAATATGTTTTACAACTAGAATATTTAATGGCAAATGTTATTCAATAAAGCAAAATGAGAACCTTCATTTAGTGAAAGCGGTGGGTCTTGAACTCATGCTTCTAAGTCTGCCATTCCAATGTTAATAGTAAAATCAAACTTATCTACTGTACTACTTCGGAACTTTATAACTTATTTAAAAAACCTAATTTAGTTTACTTATAAAAACAAATGTAAATAATTTGCTAAAAAGTATTTCTAACCAAAACTATATCAACATTTTTAATTTGTACTAAAAAATCAAGATAATTTTCAAATTTTACTACAATGATCTTTTTTATTATGCGGGCCCATGTTCAGCTAAAAAGTGTTTTCCGTAAAACATTCAAAGTAGCAAACATAAATAAAAGTAAACAATAAAATGTATACACTTAGTAAAAACTATTTTTAATCAAAAATAAAATACAAAAAATTCAAACTTACATTTGTCGCGCGCTTGTCCGTTTCTTCCAACTTGGTCACTTGTTCCTGCAACGTTTCCTGAATTTCGTCGCATTCAATTTGAGCTTGTTTCATTTTACTGTTGTATTCGGATATTTCATTTTCTTTTTTCTCTTGTTCTTCTTCCTTCTTTTTCAGTAATTCTTCATACTGGATGGCTCTAATTGGGGGGAGGGGAAGAGAATTTAATTAATATATTGCTTTACTTTTCCATTGCGTTTTCCTTCTCCAATTTCATCGCAATCATTTTCTTCTTAATTCCGTCCATTTTGGGTTAAAAATTTGGAAGAAAAAACAAGTTTAACTTCTGTGCAATGAACCGAAATGTTTACCGATTATACGTATATATGCATCTATATATAGCAATATAAAAATAATACACTGTACAAGTTAACCAATAAAAATCGTTGTTAAAAAATCAATAATCCTATTATTCCTAATTTATCAGTTATCACTGCTGATTGGATACACTAGCACGTACAAAATTGTATTTTCTGGGATCCTGCCACCTACGCAAATTATCGATTAACATTTGCATTTTGAATTGTTAAATGTGTGTATCTAAAAGTGGATTGTATTCACAAAAGCGATGGAATTTACACAAATATACAATTTATACATTTTTGTGGAAGATATATTAATTACATTTTAACAAAAAATATAAACAAAAAGTACGTTTTTTCGGCACAATAGTTATAACGTTATAGAATAATTGCAAAAGTAAAAAACAATGTTGAAATGAATAAATAATGTAATACAAAGTAATTACATAAGATCCATTTAAGTAATTAAAATTTGGTTTGATAGTTATATATAGAAAAAGAATCTTTAAAAAGTTAATTAAGGAAGGCAATTATAATCAAGTAAATGTAGAATACGAAACAATTATTAATGTTTTAAAAAAATCATATATTTTATTATTTTTTAAAAATGTTTATTACTTTGAATATTTTACGTGAAACATCTTTCAGCAGTGGACATTTTATCGAAGCCGAACGTGAGCCCGCATTTTAGTGCCGGCGATGGGATTCGAACCCATGCCTATCGAGGTCCGAATTCGAGCGCGGTACCGTTAGATTACCCTGGATTTGATTAACATTTTTTTTATCCTTTTCTGTTTTTTATGACAAGTCACTGTTTCTGATCAGCTTTCTCCATTTGATTGTATCGGTAGTATCCCCTTTGATCAGCACTTTTTCCTTTATATCTGTACCTCCACCCGATTTAGTTATCCTTTCGGTTTTCTGCTTTCTACTTTTATGATCAAAATTCTCCTTGTCATGTAGATTTTTGTGGCTGATCTACCTCAATCTTTATACTTGGAATCTTTTTATGATTTCCAGTTTTCTTCTGATAGCGTCATTTTTTATTTTATCCAATATAGACAATTCCAAAAACCACCTTCATTTTCACTGAGTTTTTTTTCCTCGGTTTCTGATCTGTCAATCGTTGCCGGCTTTGCTGAGGTCTTACAAATTATGTCCTTCGTCTTCGCAGTTATCTTTTGTATAATACAATATTCGTGTAAGATGTTAAAATCTGTATTTTATTTGCTATTCTTCTCACTAACAAACTACAGTTCACACAAAAATGTGTAAAAATTGTGTCATTTAACTGACTAATAATAATTAAAATTATAGTAATAATTATTATTAATCACAAACATTCTTTGTATTTAATTATTATTATTTTTATTACCAAACCCTTTTGCTTTAAAATCAGCATGGGGCAACAAAATAACAGGAACAGCAAAAACAGCAACAAAGTCCCATAATTAAAAAGAACATAGGGTAACAAAATTGTTCCATGTGTTCGAACACTTTACAAAATATCTGTTTAATCCCCCATGAGACATTCATTTCGATTAGATTTACCCCAAATAATTATTAGCTATTTTTTCAGTGGTTTACCAGCATTTCTTTTACGATCATCAATTGTCTATTGCAAAATCGTTTTTCCTAATCTTTCGGGTGGTAAACGTAGAATTTGACTAAGTAATTTACTTTATGTAATCGAAGATTGAGTTACCTTTCGGCTTTCATTCAACCCTATCTATTATCTGAGACATGATATAACTTTTTTGATGTCTGTTGGAATGGCGTCTTTTTATCGATTTTGTGGCAATATAGATTTTTTACAGAGGCTAAGTTGGGCTCACCTCCTCTTTTATGCTAATGATCCTGACGATTTGAGTAATGCTTATAAAGTCTCAATTTCCAATGATGGTGATATTCCTGACTATTCGTCCTCCACGTGGTGCATCCTGGACTAGGTGCCCCTAGGCATCTAGACTAATAACAACAGGGTCCGAGTGCACAGCGGTATAACTGGGCTTCCGCTACGGCGGGTGGGTGCAAACATACACCCAGGATAC